>CADCXT010002678.1:0-24932 GCA_902806775.1 Microtus agrestis | reverse complement strand
GAGAGTCCCAACACAGGGAAGTAACATCAGTGGGCAAGGAGACCTGATCCTGTAAAAGAAGATCCTTAGGGGAGCATTTGGAGGAAGAGATGGGCAGACGCCAATGCAGGAATTCACCCAACAATCTGAAAAACAGCGTGAAACCACCTGAACCCAGGGACCCCACATCAGGAGGACATGAACACCTTAATCAAGAAGAAGGAGAAAAATGGAATCTTTGAAAGTGATTGACATCCTTAAACAGCATGTAAAAAACGCCCTCATGGAAATGGATGAGAAGTATAACAGAAAGTTTGAAGAATTTAATAAATCAGTGAATGATACCCTCATAGAGATAGATGAGAAGTATAACAGAAAGTTTGAAGAATTGAATAAATCAGTGAATGATACCCTAGGAAACCAAGGAAAAACAATCAAACAGATAATGGAATCAGTTCAAGACCTGAAAACTGAAATGGAGACAAGGAAGAAAACACAAACAGAGGGCCGTCTGGACATTGAGAATCTAGGTAAACGAATAGAAACTACAGAAACGAGTATAACCAACAGAATACAAGAGATTGAAGAAAGAATCTCAGACACTGAAGATACCATAGAGAAAATAAACGCACTGATCAATGAAAACAGCAAATCCAACAAGCTCTCATCACAAAACATTCAGGAAATCTGGGACACAATAAAAAAGACCAAACCTAAGAATAATTGGAGTTGAAGAAGGAGAAGAAGTGCAGCTCAACGGTCCAGAAAATATATTTAATAAAATTATAGAAGAAAACTTTCCCAATCTAAAGAAAGATATACCTATGAAGATCCAAGAAGCTTACAGAACACCAAATAGGCTGGATCAAAAAAGAACATCCCCTCGCCACATAATAATCAAAACACAAAGCATACAGAATAAAGAAAGAATATTAAGAGCTGCAAAGGAAAAAGGCCAAGTTACTTATAAAGGCAAACCCATCAGACTTACACCTGACTTCTCTTTGGAAACCATGAAAGCCAGAAGGTCCTGGATAGATGTACTGCAGAAACTAAGAGACCATGGATGCAAGCCCAGACTACTATACCCAGCCAAACTTTCGTTCACTATAAATGGAGAAAACAAAATTTTTCAAGATAAAAACAAATTTAAACAGTATGTAGCCACAAATCCAGCCTTACAGAAAGTAATAGAAGGAAAATCACAAACCAAGGAGTCCAACAAGGCTCACAATAACTCAGATATCTAGAGTCCCTTCACCAACACATCTCAAAGAAGGGAAACACACAAACTCTACTACTAGAAAAATGACCGGAATGAACAACCACTGGACATTAATATCACTTAATGTCAATGGACTCAACTCATCTATAAAAAGGCACAGGCTAAGAGATTGGATACGGAAACAGGATCCAACACTCTGCTGTCTACAAGAAACACACCTCAAACACAAAGACAGGCAACTACTCAGAGTAAAGGGCTGGGAAAAGGCTTATCAAGCAAATGGACCTAAGAAACAAGCAGGGGTGGCCATACTAATTTCTAACAAAGTTGATTTCAAACTTAAATCAATCAGAAGAGATGGAGAGGGACATTTTATACTCATAACAGGAACAATTCATCAGGAGGAAGTCTCAATCCTGAATATCTATGCCCCTAATGTAAAAGCACCCACGTACGTAAAAGAAACATTACTAAAACTCAAGGCTGCCATCAAACCGCACACACTAATAGTAGGAGACTTCAACACTCCTCTCTCACCAATGGACAGGTCAATCAGACTGAAACCTAACAGAGAAATAAGAGAATTAATGGAGGTAATGAATCAAATGGACTTAACAGACATCTATAGAACATTCCACCCAAAAAGAAAAGAATATACCTTCTTCTCTGCAGCTCATGGAACCTTCTCGAAAATTGACACATACTCGGTAACAAAGCAAACTTCCACAGGTACAAAAAAATATGCATAACCTCCTGCGTCTTATCAGATCACCATGGATTAAAGTTAGAATTCAACAACAAAGCTACACCCAGAAAGCCTACAAACTCATGGAAACTGAACAGTCAACTACTGAACCACACATGGATCAAGGAAGAAATAAAGAAAGAGATTAAAGTCTTCCTTGAATTCAATGAAAATAAAGAAACAACCTACTCAAACTTATGGGACACTATGAAAGCAGTCCTGAGAGGAAAGTTCATAGCACTAAGTGCCCACTTAAAGAAAACAGAGAAAGCACACATTGGAGACTTAACAACCCACCTGAAAGCTCTAGAAAAAAAGAAGCAGACTCTCCTAAGAGGAGTAGAAGACTGGAAATAATCAAACTGAGGGCAGAAATCAATAAAATAGAAACACAGAAAACTATCCAAAGAATCAATGAAACAAAAAGCTGGTTCCTGGAGAAAATCAACAAGATCGATAAACCCCTATCCAAACTAATCAAACGGCAGAGAGAATATACAAATTAATAAGATCAGAAATGAAAAGGGTGACATAACAACAGACACAGAGGAAATTCAGAGAATATTGAGATCGTACTACAAAAGCCTGTATGCCACAAAACTGGAAAATGTGGAAGAAATGGACACTTTTTTAGATAAATACCATATACCAAAGCTAAACCAAGACCAGGTGAAAGATCTAAATAGACCTGTTAGTCGTGAAGAATTAGAAACTGTTATCAAAAACCTCCCTACCAAAAAAAAGCCCAGGTCCAGATGGTTTCAATGCGGAATTCTACCAGAACTTCCAAGAAGACCTAATACCTATACTCCTTAAGGTATTTCACAATATAGAAACAGAAGAGTCGTTGCCAAATTCCTTTTATGAAGCTACAGTTACTCTGATACCAAAACCACACAAAGACTCAACCAAGAAAGAGAATTACAGGCCAATCTCGCTCATGAACATCGACGCAAAAATCCTCAACAAAATACTGGCAAACCGAATCCAAGAACACATTAGAAAAATTATCCATTATGACCAAGTAGGCTTCATCCCAGGGATGCAGGGCTGGTTCAACATACGAAAATCTATCAATGTAATCCATCATATAAATAAACTGAAAGAAAAAAACCATATGATCATTTCATTAGATGCAGAAAAAGCATTTGACAAAATTCAACATCCTTTTATGATAAAAGTCTTGGAGAGATTAGGGATACAAGGGACATACCTAAATATAATAAAAGCTATTTACACCAAGCCGACAGCTAACATCAAATTAAATGGAGAGAAACTCAAAGCCATCCCACTGAAATCTGGAACAAGACAAGGCTGTCCACTCTCTCCATACCTCTTCAATATAGTGCTTGAAGTGTTAGCGATAGCAATAAGACAACACAAGGGGATCAAGGGGATTCGAATTGGCAAGGAAGAAGTTAAACTTTCGTTATTTGCAGATGATATGATAGTGTACATAAGCGACCCCAAAAACTCCACCAAAGAACTCCTACAGCTGATAAACACCTTTAGTAATGTGGCCGGATACAAGATCAACTCCAAAAAATCAGTTGCCCTCCTTTACACAAAGGATATGGAAACAGAGAGGGAAATCAGAGAAGCATCACCTTTCACGATAGCCACAAACAGCATAAAATATCTTGGGGTAACGCTAACCAAGGAAGTGAAAGATTTATTTGACAAGAACTTTAAGGCATTGAAGAAAGAAATTGAAGAGGATACCAGAAAATGGAAGGACCTCCCCTGCTCTTGGATTGGGAGGATCAACATAGTAAAAATGGCAATTCTACCAAAAGCAATCTATAGATTCAATGCAATTCCCGTCAAAATCCCATCAAAGTTCTTCACAGATCTTGAGAGGACAATAATCAACTTTATATGGAAAAACAAAAAACCCAGGATAGCCAAAACAATCTTATACAATAAAGGAACTTCTGGAGGCATTACCATCCCTGACTTCAAACTCTATTACAGAGCTACAGTAATGAAAACAGTCTGGTACTGGCATAAAAACAGAGAACTCGATCAATGGAATCGTACAGAAGACCCGGATCTTAACCCACAAACCTATAAACACCTCATTTTTGATAAAGGAGCTAAAAACATACATTGGAAGAAAGAAAGCATCTTCAACAAATGGTGCTGGCACAATTGGATTTCAACCTGTAGAAAAATGAAAATAGACCCATATCTATCACCATGCACAAAACTCAAGTCCAAATGGATCAAAGACCTCAATATCAATCTTTACACACTGAACCTGATAGAAGAGAAAGTGGGAAGTACCCTACAACAGTTGGGCACAGGAGATCGCTTCCTATGTTTAACCCCAGAAGCACAGGCATTAAGGGAAACACTGAACAAATGGGACCTCCTGAAACTGAGAAGCTTCTGTAAAGCAAAGGATACTGTCACTAAGACAAAAAGGCAACCTACTGATTGGGAGAAGATCTTCACCAACCCAGCAACAGACAAGGGCCTGATCTCCAAAATATATAAAGAACTCAAGAAACTAAACTTTAAAATGCTAAATAACCCAATTAAAAATTGGGGCATTGAGCTGAACAGAGAATTCTCAACAGAAGAATTCCAAATGGCCAAAAGACACTTAAGGTCATGCTCAACTTCCTTAGCGATCAGGGAAATGCAAATCAAAACAACATTGAGATATCATCTTACGCCTGTCAGAATGGCTAAAATCAAAAACACCAATGATAGTCTTTGCTGGAGAGGTTGTGGAGGAAGGGGTACCCTCATCCATTGTTGGTGGGAATGCAATCTTGTGCAACCACTTTGGAAATCAGTGTGGCGGTTTCTCAGGAAAGTCGGGATCAACCTACCTCTGGACCCAGCAATACCACTCTTGGGAATATACCCAAGAGATACCCTATCACATGACAAAAGCATTTGTTCAACTATGTTCATAGCAGCATTGTTTGTTATAGCCAGAACCTGGAAACAACCTAGATGTCCCTCAGTGGAAGAATGGATGAAGAAAGTGTGGAATATTTACATACTAGAGTACTACTCAGCAGTAAAAAACAATGACTTCTCGAATTTTGCATGCAAATGGATGGAAATAGAAAACACTATCCTGAGTGAGGTATCCCAGACCCAAAAAGAGGAACATGGGATGCACTCACTCATAATTGGTTTCTAGTCACAAATTGTGGTCATTGAGTCTATATTCTGTGATACTAAAGAAGCTAAATAAGAAGGTGAACCCAATGAGGGCTGCTGAAAAGCCAAGGTCAATGGCACAGGGTTTTGATCCTACTTCATGTTCTGGCTTGGTGGGAGCCTAGCCAGTTCGGATGTTCACCTTCCTAGACCAGGATTGAGGGGGGAGGACTTTGTACTTCCCACAGGGCAGGGAACCCTGACTGCACTTCGGTCTGGATAAGGAGGGAGAGGAGGGGGGAGGCGGGGAGGAGTGGGAGGAGGGGGAGGGAAATGGGAGGCGGGGAGGAGGCAGAAATTTCTCTTTTTTCCAATATAAAAAAAAACTAAAAAAAAAAAGGATAGCTTACAAACTTTTGGTTGGATGTCCAATGGTTAAAGCTCTAGTGATAATATTCTTATAGGAGACCTTGAGCTGCTAGGTAAAATTCTTACAAAAAAACAGTTTCCAATAGAGAGCTTAAAACAGCTGCCTAACAGGTACTCAAGCAGGTAAAATATAAATCAACAGATAAAGTATACAATAATCAACAAATACAGTATATTAATTATAATTCAGATATGGCAAGTGTGTATATTAAATGAAAAACTTATTCTACAACAGTTTTATAAAAAATGAGGCTTATGGCTAAATCTTATCAGTTTTGCTTGTTAAGATATTAAGTTCTTAATTTAAACCAGTAGCCTGTCTGATATAAAAGGACAGGATAGAATCTGGATAATGGTTTAACAAAATTTTGACTAGGATCAAGGTTTCTTATACTAAACAGTAGACTCATTGATAATTTTTAAGATTGATTCCTGGATATTTGCCTTTGCTAAATTCAAAGGCCAAAAACAATGGTCTTTTCCCAGATCACTGCTACAATTTATGCACCTGTATTTTGCTAAAGCTATAGCAAAAAATCCTTTAAAGGATTTTATGCTAAATTTTACAATTGGCTCTTCCAATGGAGGAACTGCATATATGGCTAATTATAATAAAAATTATGGAGCATAACAAGGCTCCTTCAAAGCAACTCATACAAGTTGACAGCAGATCCTGATGCAAACGGATCTGGCTTGTTGACACCAAGCTGACCTTTGCTAAGACAAGGTGAAAAGCCCTTGCAATGCATCATGAAAAAACCCGACCTATATATATTTGGGGTCGAGGATGTGTTTGTGCTTTTTTCACAGAAAGAAAATGAATTCTGAACGTGATGTCGAGGCTGCGGACACAGAAGAGTTCCAGACTTCCAGAGGTGATTGAGGAGAGATCTTTGGTCCGGTCTTCCCTACCCCCAAGGAAAGGAGTGCCTGCTGACAAAACCAGCTACACCACTCTGCATGGTGTCACCCAGCCCCCAGAATCCAGGGAGACCCGGCTGACATAAGGGCCAGGATGTACTCCATGTACCTGAAACCAGCTCGCCTCACCCTGGCTACCCCACCTGTCCAGGAGCACAAATGCTAAACTGCTTCTGCAGCTTGAACTCTGGTCTGCTTTGGAGCTGAGTTGCAGACTAAACATCAGACTGCTTTAAACCTTGGGACACAGAACTCATTTTAATTAAAATATTAACCTCTCTTCACTTAAGAAGGGGGAAAATTGGGGGGTTCCTGTGACTGTTGCCCAGAGGCTGGAACTGGCGATATATGATAACAACAATGTAGATCATTGTACTCCCACTGAATTTGAGCTAATGATACTTGTAACTGCTTATAGATAATGGGTAAAGTCTGACACATGTTGTAAAGTGTTTGGTTTTAATGCATAGGTTTAAAATTTTGGATTTTGAGCCCTTTTACACTGCCCTAATTTTTTGGCAGGCAGCACACGTAACTTTATGTGGAGTAGGCACTTAGGAATGTGGTCATTCCATAGGCCAGACTAAAAGGTGAATACTGGGTTGGGAAAAAGCCCTTTCTTCTTATCTGGAGATGGAGTTACTGGTGCCAAAACTATATCATTATATCTTTTGTTTGAGGAGCTCTTCAGAGTCTTTTCATTAATGACAGACGCAGGGACCCAATGACGGGAGTTAATGTGGATCCTCGCCTGAAGAGCACACCATACAGAGGTTGTAGAAACCGGCTCAACATGGCATGGTTCAGGTATGAGGGTGCTCTCCACATGGCCTAAGACAGGGTACCCTGTGATCTGCTTACTTTAATCCTGCTAGATGCCTTTTACTTGAGGAGCTCCAAGGACGGGCGACTTATGGCAGGATAATCCCCCAACCTAAGGCAGGGCCCTGGGAACCCTAGGAAGGGTAAGGGGAAAAAAAGGCCTGGTCCCCACTTGACCTAGTAGTCATCGGGCACCCCTCTGTTCCCAGGAGAGAGGGATCACTTCACCACCCGAGAGGAGGGTCTCTCCTTGTCTCAGTCCCTTCTCCTTTGCTCTGACACCATGGTTGACTCTGACTGGTGCTCTCCACTTGATAGCTGCCTGCCTTTGTATGGGAGGGGGAGGGGATCTGTTGGGAGCTGTTTCCCCCTAGAGATCATTGGAGGAACCATCGCCCTGGGGAGACTATGGGGAACCCCACACCCATGGTTGTACTGGGATTGGTTCTGTTGCCCCACACCCAGTTGAAGCTGTTAATGGAGAAAAATAAAATAAAAAAAAAAGAAATCTCAAGTACAACAGGTAGCTGGGGGAAAATCTCAGTCAGACACATCAGGCAGAGCAAGCAGATGAAAATCAAAATCAAAAAAAAAAAGGCATCGTACGTACACACACGCAACACACAACACAGACACACAGATAGGCAGAGACGAATACCTCCCCTGAACAGCAGAAGAGGGACAGAAGTAGCTAAAGTCAGGCCTTCCTGGAAGCTTGGGGGTTGTGAGGGTCTTTAGTAGGCTTCAATGTGAGATGCCTTTCCCCTGCAATTTAGAGCTGGTCAGTTTAAACAAAGAAAGGGGTGCAGATAGCCCCACAGCTCTGGGTACATGTGTCCTGGTCCAGCTTGAGAGTGTCTGCTGGCAGAGTCCCCTTGGACAGAAGAGGATGCTTCCCAGGCATTTGTTTTAAGCTGCCAAGCCTCTGTCTCAGTCAGAAGGGTGAGGAAGAAGCCAGAAGTTTGAAGACACTCTTATGGCTCCCTTCCCTATTTGTCTGTCAGTCAGAGCTATGTCTAAATTCTAGTTCTACAATCCTTACTTCCACTTTAGTCTGTTATAATTAACTGCATTAGAAGTAAGAATAAAAAGCTGGATGGTGGTGAAACACATGTCGAATCCCAGCTCCTAGAAGGCAGAGATTGGTGACCAGCCTCATCTACAGAGAGTTCCAGCATGTCCCGGGCTCCATAGTGAAACCCCGTCTTGGGAGTAGCAGGGTGTAGAAGAAGCAAGAATATAAGAGACGACAGTAAGACAATGGTCCCTTATATTCCTCAAGGATTTTTGGCTTGAGGGAGTAAACTGGCCCTCTGTCTCTGGCCCAAAACCTTGTCTTGTCCTTCCTCTTATCTATTTAGCTTGTTTATCATGTACCCAACTATTAGCCTTCTTATTTGAATGGCAATGATCCCCATGGGTTCATATATTTGAGTGTTTGCTTCCCAGCTGGTAGACTGTGTAAGCATTGAATGGTGTGGCCTTGTTAGAAGAGGTGAGTCACCAGGTCACCAAGGGGTGGGGTTTCAAAAGCCCACAGGGGATTCAGTCTCAGTCTCTCTCTCTCTCTCTCTCTCTCTCTCTCTCTCTCTCTCTCTCTCTCTCTCTCTCTCTCTCTCTCTCCCCTCTGCCTGCCCTCCCTCTCCTCAGCATGATGATCATGAACTACCTCTGAAACTGTAAGCAAGGCACCCCCCCTTAAGTGTTTTCTTCCATAAGTTGCCTTGGTAATTGGTGTCTCCTCATGGAAATGGAACAGTACCTAAGACATTCATTTTCCTCGGCGTTCCAGGCCTTGCTGTGTTACCCCAACATCCTCATTTTAACTGCATCCTCTGTCAACATAGATGAGCAACTTGAACTTTTTACCTGGGACCCCTTTTCCCCACCTAGTGAGAGCTATCTCCTCTGTCACAAGATATGGTCCAGCACACAGCTCCTGTTGAATTTCTAAGCATCCCAAAGACAAGGTGGGGTTAACTACACCTTTGAGAGGGTATATCTCAGGCATGAATTATGCTTAGCAGCACACAGGTTATCAGAGACTGGCATTGGGTCTGGAAGAAGCCATTTGGTGGGAAGGTGTAGGGAGAGCCCGCCTTTGGGGGGCGGGACGGACTCGGGCAAATGGTTAAGGATAAATTCGGGTGCGGAGACGCTGCTGCGCTTCCTGTTTCCTGTTTCGGTGCATCGCTGGAACTCAGGTTGCATGAGTGTGCTATTTTCATTAAAGTTGTATAAATCTATACCAATCTGTCTGTATTAATCCTTCTTCATTTGGCGCCCCACGTTGGGCGCCATCTGTAGCAATTGGTAGCAGCCGGGCTGCGTCCCCTGCACCTGGACATCCACATGGCTTACTTATGCCCCGAAATAATTACACGGAAACTGTATTCCTTTAAGCACTGCCTGGCCCATCATATCTAGCCTCTTCTTGGCTACCTCTCGCACCTTGACTAGCCCATTTCTTATAAGGTGTGTAGCAACCCAAGGCGTGCTTACTGGGGAGATTCTAGCCTGCGTCTGTCTGGCATGGGAACATAATGGCGACTCCTACTCAGCTTCCTTCTCCCAGTATCCTATTCTGTCTACTCCGCCTACCTAATTTTCTGTCCTATGAGAGCCAAGGCAGTTTCTTTATTAGTTAGCCAATTTGTTAGGCCTTAGCCAAAGTTGGTTGAATCAACATTGCGAACTAGAATTTGGGTGATTGCCCAGGTAGTCAGTTGTCTCTGTCATTTTTGGCACATTTTGGATATTTCTCATTTGTTAAGTAACATTTATTCCCTTCTCAGATCTTTGACGGAGTTGAAGATTATATAATTGTATTTACTCTCTACATCATTTAGACTCCTTGAGATAGAGTGTCTGGTAAAACTTTTGTTCTCAATATTGTTTGTTATATTTATTATTTGTTATTATTGTTTATAGTTATACTTAGTTTAGTTCTGTCTTATTTAGACAAAAGGGGGAGATGTAGGGAGAGCCCACCTTAGGGGGTGGGACGGACTCGGGCAAATGTTTACAGATAAATTCGGGTGCGCAGACGTTGCTGCGCTTCCTGTTTCCTGTTTCGGTGCATCACTGGAACTCCGGTTGCGTGAGTGTGCTATTTTCATTAAAGTTGTATAAATCTATACCAATCTGTCTGTATTAATCCTTCTTCAGGAAGGTCTTTTCACTCTAGTGTGTTTTTTCTGTATTGCTGTTAAAGGATCTCATGGTAGGGATCAAGGGGACACTGAGGTTAACTTTTGGGGGTAAGAAGTTTATTCAAAGAGGCATTACTTAGGCATGGAGTTACATGCATTTAATCCTAGCACTTGAGAGACAGAGACATGTGGATTTCTGTAAGATCATTGCAACCTGGCCTACATAGTGAGTCCAATGCCAGTCAGTGCTACATTTTGAGGCCCTGCCTCAAAAATAAAAGTTGTTGATGCCATGGATAAACAGACAAAACACAGCATATCAGAGGCTTTCAGGGGAAGAACCAGAGCTCACATAGCAGAAGTGGGAGTGGTTTCACAGCTTGAGCCTACATCCAGACTCTCTGCTTCTCAGGCAAGAGCCAGAGAAGGTAGTGGGGAGCAGAATGAGTAACAGCCAATCCTCTCTTTCGTGTAAATTCACTTCCTCAGCTAAGAAATCCAGTCACCTAGAAGTCTGTTAGGAAGAGGTCCACAGACCATGCCCTCTGTGGGGTGCCTATTCCTATCTGTGACAGGAGGAGGGGACATATAGTAGCAGTCTGGTCCGGGTTCTAACAGTAACAGCATTGCGCCAGTCTAAGTCCACTAATGCACCAAGTGTATCCATTTTCCTCCCTTTCATTTGCGACTGACCTTTTTATGCAGAGTATAAAGTATACAAAAATGTAGTTGGAAGATCCGTGTGGGGCTATTGAAAGTTGTGAGGCATAGTTGGGATGAGACGTGGGTCACAATTCCACAAGAGGTCAAGATGGACCCAGCACAGCCTCTCCTGAGATGTGAGGGAGAAGACAGGTGCTCAGGGATTCCACAGCCTGGCCACCCCATCATGTGCATTGCTCTCTTCCTCTCAGTCCTGTCCACTCACACAGGCTTCTCCAAAACAGTTATGGGGAGAGTTAATGGTCCAGACATTGGAAGATGGTTCTAGGCCACAGGA
This sequence comes from Microtus agrestis, assembly GCA_902806775.1. Lineage (NCBI taxonomy): Eukaryota > Metazoa > Chordata > Mammalia > Rodentia > Cricetidae > Microtus > Microtus agrestis. Next base: position 13,539 of record CADCXT010002678.1, on the reverse strand, counting down.
AGCTGCCTGTTAGCCGAGCCTCGGATTCACGTGATATACCTTACTGCCAGTGTCACAGGTGTCTTAGCCGAGGGTCTAGGGGTTCCAACAAGCTTGTTCCCTGGGACGGATAAAGAATTATACATCCTGAATCTAAGACCCATACAGAGAAAGCGGAATCGCCAGACTGGAGGGAGGTTCCGGCCACTAACACCAGCAGAGTGAAAAGCCAGGTGGAGCTCTTAAGGACTGCAGGTGCAGGGACCATGAAAGCAGCTGTTGCCAGAAAGCAAACGTGACCATTGGAGATTTGGGGGCCACATACACAGAGAACACGTGGCTACTCTCCTAAAGTGAACACTGCATTTGGATCTCATGGGGCCCCAGGCACAGAAGGTGGAGAAGCACCATTCAGAGAGAGAACCAATAAGAAGAGAATCAGCAAATTTTATTAGGAGAGACAAAATAGCTCCAATCAGGGGTTTAGGGAGAAACCCCAGAGATGTGAGTCTTCCTGGAGGCTCTGTGTCAGACTTCCTATAGGCTCCCTAGGGCTCTTCCCCTTCCAGTCTTCCCTTCTCCCTCACTATTGCCCTCCAGCCCTCAGCAGTTAGTAACAGTGGCAACAGTTCATGCTTGCAAGGAGCAACCTCTCTTAAAGGGGCTAGTCCCTGTTTTCTCAATGGGTACCAGTTCCCCCATCCTCCTCTAATCCCCTCTCTCAGAGAACAGAGATTCACACCTACTGCCATTGGAGATGGGGGCAATGACTACTCTGGCTGCTTCCTCATGTGAGGGCAAAGTGTTTTATTGTTTCAACCAGAAAGGAGTACTCTTAGGTCTTTAGGACCAATATTGAGGACAGTGATAGAACTCAGTTTCATAGACCCAGGGTGCAGGACAGCCATGTTGACTTTGGAGCAGTGCCCAGGGATATCCTCTGGACACAAGATGGATATTCTGGGTAACTCTACCTAGTCCTGGGACTTTGAGGGCTAGAAACTCAGTTGGGGACATGGGCAGTCAGAATAGATGATTTTATATTATAGTCCCGGGAAGCTATTTCCCATAGAGGTGACATTCTATGAGTGTTGAAGACGTGTTTAGATTCTCTCTCCATCTTCAGGAAGTTGGACCATTAGCCCATGAACAAACAGGCCAGATCTTGTTTGAACTAAGATATCTAGCAGAAACTTGTTGGGCCAGGGTGGACACCCTCTACCAAGTTAGAGTTGAACACATATTCTTGGGAAATCCATTTTCTCTTCCTGGACGGGTGAGTGTCTCCTATTCAGGGGCGGGGTGTCCCAGAAGCGAGCACAAACTCCCATCCCCCAGCTCCTTCTGCAGGGCTGTCTTCCTTAGGCACGACCCAACCCCCCAGCGCACCACCTCACAACCCTGCCCTGCCTTCTCCTCGGACCAGTGCTGAAACCGGTTTTGAGCTCCTACACTAAGGCTACCCATCCAGAGCTAGCTGGGAGTCCCTGCCTTCCAGGCAGGTCTCAAGGCTCCCTGTAAGGGAGCTCGGGCACATATAGAAGGTGCCCCAGGGCCTCCAGTGGTCTCCTGGACCCAGTGCCGCCTCTCACGTCCGATTGGCGTCCGAGTTGTGGTGCTGAGGAGTTCCATCTGGACGGGTCGGTTCCTGCTTCTACACTGAAGAGATACACCCAGAGAGTCAGTCACAGCAAAGACTGGACCAAGACACCAGGCCTCTCCAGGCTCCATTTGCAGGAAGAGATGGGAAGGCGCCAATGCAAGAATTCCCCCAACAACCTGAAAGGCAACATGTCATCACCAGAATCCAGGGATCCCGAAATAAGAAGAATTGTGCACCCTACTCCAGAAGAATTAGAAGAAATCGACTCAAAAGTGAATTATATGAAAATAATAGAAGACCTTAAACAGGAGGTGAAAAACTGCCACAAACAATTTTAGATGAAAAACAAAAAGGTAGAGGAAATGAATAAATCGCTCAAAGATACCCAAGAAAACCAAGAGAAACAAGAAAAGGCAATCAAACAGGTAAGAGAAGCGGTTCAAGACTTGAAGAATGAAATGGAAGTAATGAAGAAAACACAAACCGAGGGAAGGATGGAGATGGAAAACCTGGGTAAACGAACGGGAACTACAGAGGCAAGTACTGCCAACAGAATACAAGAGATTGAAGAAAGAATCTCAGACGCTGAAGATACCATAGAGAAAATAAATGTACTGATCAAAGAAAACAACAAATCCAACAAGCTCTCATCACAAAACATTCAGGAAATCTGGGACACAATAAAAAGACCAAACCTAAGAATAATTGGAGTCGAAGAAGGAGAAATGCAGCTCAACGGTCCAGAAAATATATCTAATGAAATTATAGAAGAAAACTTTCCCAACCTAAAGAAAGATATACCTATAAAGATTCAAGAAGCATACAGAACACCAAATAGGCTGGATCAAAAAAGAACATCCCCTCGCCATATAATAATCAAAACACAAAGCATACACAATAAAGAAAGAATATTAAGGGCTGCAAAGGAAAAAGGCCAAGTTACTTATAAAGGTAAACCTATCAGACTTACACCTGACTACTCTATGGAAACCATGAAAGCCAGAAGGTCCTGGATAGATGTACTGCAGAAGCTAAGAGAACATGGATGCAAGCCCAGACTACTATACCCAGCCAAGCTTTCGTTCACTATAAATGGAGAGAACAAAATTTTCCAGGATAAAAACAAATTTAAACAATATGTAGCCACAAATCCAGCCTTACAGAAAGTATTAGAAGGAAAACCACAAACCAAGGAGCCCAATAATGACTACAATAACTCAAACATCTAGACTCCCTTCACCAGTGCAACTCAAAGAAGGCAAACAAACTGTATGACTAAAAATCTGACCAGAGTTAACAACCACTGGTCATTAATATCCCTTAATGTCAATGGACTCAACTCACCTATAAAAAGGCACAGGCTAAGAGATTGGATAATCAAACAGGATCCAACATTCTGCTGTTTACAAGAAACACACCTCAACCACAAAGACAGGCACCTACTTAGAGTAAAGCGATGGGAAAAGGTTTATCAAGCAAATGGTCCTAAGAAACAAGCAGGTGTGGCCATACTAATTTCTAACAAAGTTGACTTCAAACTTAAATCAATCAGAAAAGATGGAGAGGGACATTTTATACTCATAACAGGAACAATTCATCAGGATGAAGTCTCAATCCTGAATATCTATGCCCCTAATATAAAAGCACCCACGTACATAAAAGAAACATTACTAAAACTCAAGGATGCCATCAAACCGCACACACTAATAGTAGGAGATTTCAACACTCCTCTTTCACCAATGGACAGGTCAATCAGACAGAAACCTAACAGAGAAATAAGAGAATTAATGGAGGTAATGAATCAAATGGACTTAACAGACATCTATAGATCATTCCACCCAAATGGGAAAGAATATACCTTCTTCTCTGCAGCTCATGGAACCTTCTCGAAAATTGACCACATCCTCGGGAACAAAGCAAACTTACACAGTTACAAAAAAATATTCGTAACCTCCTGTGTCTTATCAGATCACCATGGACTAAAGTTAGAATTCAACAAAGAAAGAAATAAAAGTCTTCCTTGAATTCAATGAAAATAAAGAAACAACCTACTCAAACTTATGGGACACTATGAAAGCAGTCCTAAGGGGAAAGTTCATAGCCCTAAGTGCCCACTTAAAGAAAACAGAGAAAGCACACATTGGAGACTTAACAGCCCACCTGAAAGCTCTAGAAAAAAAAGAAGCAGAATCACCTAGGAGGAGTAGAAGACTGGAAATAGTCAAACTGAGGGCAGAAATCAACAAAATAGAAACACAGAAAACAATCCAAAGAATCAATGAAACAAAAAGCTGTTTCCTGGAGAAAATCAACAAAATTGATAAACCCCTATCCATTCTAATCAAATGGCAGAGAGAGAATATGCAAATTAATAAGATCAGAAATGAAAAGGGGGACATAACCACAGACATAGAGGAAATTCAGAGAATCATTAGATCTTACTACAAAAACCTGTATGCCACAAAACTGGAAAATGTAAAAGAAATGGACACATTTTTAGATAGATACCATATACCAAAGCTAAATCAGGACCAGGTGAACAATTTAAATATACCTGTGAGTCGCGAAGAATTAGAAGCTGTTATCAAAAATCTCCCTACCAAAAAAAGTCCAGGACCAGATGGTTTCAATGCGGAATACTACCAGAACTTCCAAGAAGACCTAATGCCTATACTCCTTAATGTATTTCACAATATAGAAACAGAAGAGTCATTGCCAAATTCCTTTTATGAAGCTACAGTCACTCTGATACCAAAACCACACAGAGACTCAACCAAGAAAGAGAATTACAGGCCAATCTCACTCATGAACATCGATGCAAAAATCCTCAACAAAATACTGGCAAACCGTATCCAAGAACACATTAGAAAAAATTATCCATTATGATCAAGTAGGCTTCATCCCAGAGATGCAAGGCTGGTTCAACCTACGAAAATCTATCAATGTAATCCATCATATAAATAAACTGAAAGAAAAAAACCATATGATCATTTCTTTAGATGCTGAAAAAGCTTTTGACAAAATTCAACATCCCTTTATGATAAAAGTCTTGGAGAGATTAGGGATACAAGGGTCATACCTAAATATAATAAAAGCTATTTACAGCAAGCCGACAGCTAACATCAAACTAAACGGAGAGAATCTCAAAGCCATCCCGCTAAAATCAGGAACACGACAAGGCTGTCCACTCTCTCCATACCTCTTCAACATAGTGCTTGAAGTTTTAGTAATAGCAATAAGACAACATAAGGGGATCAAGGGGATTCGAATTGGAAAGGAAGAAGTTAAAATTTCGTTATTTGCAGATGATATGATAGTGTACATAAGCGACCCCAAAAACTCCACCAAAGAACTCCTACAGCTGATGAACACCTTTAGTAATGTGGCCGGGTACAAGATCAACTCCAAAAAATCAGTCGTCCTCCTATACACAAAGGATATGGAAGCAGAGAGGGAAATAAGAGAAGCTTCTCCTTTCACGATAGCCACAAACAGCATAAAATATCTCGCTGTAACTCTAACCAAAGAAGTGAAAGATCTATTTGACAAGAACTTTAAGGCATTGAAGAAAGAAATTGATGAAGATAGCAGAAAATGGAAGGATCTCCCTTGCTCCTGGATTGGGAGGATCAACATAGTAAAAATGGCAATCCTACCAAAGGCAATCTATAGATTCAATGCAATCCCCATCAAGATCCCATCAAAATTCTTCACTGATCTTGAGAGGACAATAATCAACTTTATATGGAAAAACAAAAAACCCAGGATAGCCAAAACAATCTTATACAATAAAGGAACTTCTGGAGGCATTACCATCCCTGACTTCAAACTCTACTACAGAGCTTCAGTAATGAAAGCAGTGTGGTATTGGCATAAAAACAGAGAAGTCGACCAATGGAATCGTATCGAAGACCCGGATCTTAACCCACAAACCTATGAACACCTCATTTTCGATAAAGGTGCTAAAAGTATACAATGGAAGAAAGAAAGCATCTTCAACAATTGGTGCTGGCACAACTGGATGTCAACCTGTAGAAGAATGAAAATAGACCCATATCTATCACCATGCACAAAACTCAAGTCCAAATGGATCAAAGACCTCAATATCAATCTGAACACACTGAACCTGATAGAAGAGAAAGTGGGAAGTACCCTACAACAGATGGCCACAGGCGAACGCTTCCTAGGTACAACCCCAACAGCACAGTCATTAAGGGCAACATTGAATAAATGGGACCTACTGAAACTGAGAAGCTTCTGTAAAGCAAAGGACACTGTCACTAAGACAAAAAGGCAACCCACTGACTGGGAGAAGATCTTCACGAGTCCCGCAACAGACAAAGGCCTGATCTCCAAAATATATAAAGAACTCAAGAAACTAGACTTTAAAATACTAATTAACCCAATTAAAAAATGGGGCACTGATCTGAAGAGAGAATAATCAACAGAAGAAGTTCAAATGGCCAAAAGACACTTAAGGTCATGCTCAGCCTCCTTAGCGATCAGGGAAATGCAAATCAAAACAACATTGAGATATCATCTTACACCTGTCAAAATGGCTAAAATAAAAAACACCAATGATAGCCTTTGCTGGAGAGGCTGTGGAGAAAGGGGTACCCTCATCCATTGCTGTTGGGAATGCAAACTTGTACAACCACTTTGGAAAACAGTGTGGCGGTTTCTCAGGAAATTCAGGATCAATCTACCCATGGACCCAGCAATGCCACTCTTGGGAATATACCCATGAGATGCCCGATCATATGACAAGGACATTTGTTCAACTATGTTCATAGCAGCATTATTTGTAATAGCCAGAACCTGGAAACAACCTAGATGCCCTTCATTGGAAGAATGGATGAAGAAAGTGTGGAATATATACACATTAGAATACTACTCAGCGGTAAAATACAATGACTTCGCGAATTTTGCATGCAAATGGATGGAAATAGAAAACACTATCCTGAGTGAGGTAACACAGACCCAAAAAGATGAACATGGGATGTACTCACTCATAATTGGTTTCTAGACATAAATAAAGAACCTTCATCTGACGAAGGATGGAGATAGAGACAGAGACCCACACTGGAGCACCGGACTGAGCTCCCAATGTTCCAATGAGGAACAGAAGGAGGGAGAATACGAGCAAAGATGTCAGGACCACAAGCGATGCACCCACCCACAGAGACAGTGGGGCTGATCCATTGGGAGCCCACCAAGGCCAGCTGGACTGTGACTGAAAAAGCATGGGATAAAACTGGACTCCTTGAATTTGGCGGACAATGAGGGCTGCTGACAAGGCAAGAACAATGGCACCGGGTTTTGATCCTACTTCATGTCCTGGATTTGTGGGAGCCTAGCCAGTTTGGATGATCACCTTTCTAGACCAGGATTGAGGGGGGAGGACTTTGAACTTTCCACAGGGCAGGGAAGCCTGACTGCTCTTCAGTCTGGATATGGAGGGGGAGGAGGGGGGGGGGGGGGGGGGGGGGGGGGAAGGGAAATGGGAGGCGGGGAGGAGGCAGAAATTTATTTTTTTCCAAAAAATAAACTAAAAAAAAGAGTATAGCTTACAAACTTTTGTTTGGATGTCCAATGGTTAAACCTCTAGTGATAGTATTCTTATGGGAGACCTTGAGCTGCTAGGTAAAATTCTTACAAAAAACAGTTTCCAATAGAGAGCTTAAAACAGCTGCCTAACAGGTACTCAAGCAGGTAAAGTATAAATCCACAGATAAAGTATACAATAATCAACAAATACAGTATATTAATCATAATTCAGCTATGGCAAGTGTGTATATTAGATGTAAAACTTATTATACAACAGCTTTATAAAACATGCTGCTTATGGCTAAATCTTCTCAGTTTTGCTAGTTAAGATATTAAACTCTTAATTTAATCCAGTAGCTTGTCTGATATAAAAGGACAGGATAGAATCTGGATAATGGTTTAACAAAATATTGTCTATGATCAATGTTTCTTATACTAAACCGTAGATTCATTGATAATTTTAAGATAGATTCCTGGACAATTGCCTTTGCTAAATTCAAAGGCCAAAAACAATGGTCTTTTCCCAGATCACTGCTACTATATATGCACCTGTATCTTGCTAATGTTATAGCAAAAAATCCCTTAAAGGATTTTATGCTAAATTTTACAAATGGCTCTTCCAATGGAGGAACTGCATATATGGCTAACAATAATAAAAATTATAGAGCATAACAAGGCTCCTTCAAAGCAACTTATAAAAGTTGCCAGCAGATCCTGATGCAAACGGATCTGGCTTGATGACACCAAGCTTACCTTTGATAAGACAAGGTGAAAAAGCCCTTGCAATGCATTATGAAAAAACCCGACCTGTATATATATTTGGGGTCGAGGACGTGTTTGTGCTTTTTCCACAGAAAGAAATTGAATCCTGGACGTGATGTCGAGACTGCGGACACAGAGGAGTGCCAGACTTCCAGAGATGATTGAGGAGAGGTCCTTGGTCCGGTCTCCCCTGCCCCCAAGGAAAGGAGTGCCTGCTAACAAAACCACCTACACCACTCTGCAGAGGGTCATCCTGCCTCCAGAGTCCAGGGAGACCCGGCTGACATAAGTGCCAGGATGTGCTTCATGTAGCTGAATCCAACTCGCCTCACCCAGGTTCCCCCACCTGTCCTGGAGCACAAAAGCTAAACTGCTTCTGCAGCTTGAACTCTAGTCTGCTTTGGAGCTGAGTTGCAGACTAAACATCAGGCGGCTTTAAACTTTGGGACACAGAACTCATTTTAATTAAAATATTAACCTCTCTTCACTTAAGAAGGGGAAAACTGGGGGTTCCTGTCACTGTTGCTCAGAGACTGGAACTGGTGGTATTTGATAACATCAATGTATGTCATTGTACTCCTACTGAAATTGATCAAATGATATTTGTAACTGCTTATAGATGTTGAGAAAAGTTTGACACATGCAGCAAAGTGTTTGGGTTTAATGTGTATGTTAAAAGTTTAGATTTTGATCCCTTTTACACTGCCCTAATTTTTGGCAGGCAGCACACGTAACTTTATGTGGAGTAGGCACTTAGGAAGGAGGACACACCATAGGCCAGACTAAAAGGTGAATACTGGGTTGGGAAAAAGCCCTTTCTTCTTGTCTGGAGATGGAGTTATTGGTGCCAAAATTATATCATTATATCTCTTGTTTGAGGAACTCCTCACAGTCTTTTCATTAATGATAGATGCAGGGGCCCAATGACGGGAGTTAGTGTGGATCCTCGCCTGAAGAGCACACCATACAGAGGTTGTAGAAACCGGCTCAACATGGCATGGTACAGGTATGAGGGCGCTCTCCACATGGCCTAAGACAGGGTGCCCTGTGATCTGCTTACTTTAATCCTGCTAGATGCCTTTTATTTGAGGAGCTCCAAGGGCGGGCGACTTATGGCAGGATAATCCCCCAACCTAAGGCAGGGCCCTGGGAACCCTAGGATGCCTAAGGGGGAAAGAAAAAAAGGCCTGGTCCCCACTCGACCTAGGAGTCATCGAGCACCCCTCTGTTCCCAGGAGAGGTGGATTGCTTCACCACTCGAGAGGAGGGTCTCTCCTTGTTTCAGTCCCTTCTCCTTTGGTCTGACACCATGGATGACTCTGACTGGTGCTCTCCACGTGATAGCTGCCTGCCTTTACATGGGGGGGGGAGGGGATCTGTGGGGAGCCGTTTCCCCCTAGAGATCATTGCAGGAACCATCGCCCTGGGGAGAATGCGGGGAACCCCACACCCATGGTTGTGCTGGGAATGGTCCTGTTGCCCCACACCCAATTCAAGCTGTTAATGGAGAAAAATAAAATAAAATAAAAAAAACTCACTACTAGAAAAAAAAAGAGGTACTCTAAAAGAATGAGAGTTAGAGTGCTGTGTCCTTCAGTGCTCATCACTAGGGCCTGGAGTACATATTCCAACAGCACCTAACCCTGTGAAGCACCATGGATAGCACTCTTCTCCACCCATTTCTGGGAGCTTGGCTTTTGAGATCAGGATGTACACTGGGTTCTATAATACCGTTTCCACAAGAAATATCATTACTAAGAAGTGTCTGTGTATCAGGGGATGGGGTAGGGGGTGAGGTGTTTCTGAGTCTCCCTGGAAGTTGGTAGAAGGGAATCCAGATCCTGTAGAAGCTCATCACTCCAAGGAAAGCCCTCAGTTGCTTCATAGTCTAAGGAAGAAGATACGTTAGAATGGGCTGGACTTTTTCCCCTCATACTCAAACTTCGTTTTTCTCTCTGATATTTCCAAGTATGTAACTCAAGACTGGCATAGTTGGGCCTCTTCCTGAGAGGCCTTCTAGCCTTCTTTTGGATCTCTTGTCTTTATGTTCTTTTTATATTGTTTTGTTTTCTCCCCAAAACATGAGTAGGGACTGAGAGCCACTTTCAGGGTTTGTTTCCTTTATATCCTGGAGCTTTTCATGATTTTATTTCCCCTTGGTCTATTTTCTAAATGTTTATAGATTTATTTATTTCATTTTAATGAGTTTCAATGTGTATCTGTGCACCAGGTGCATGCCTGGTGTCTGCTGAGGTCAAAGGAGGGCATTGAATCCCCTGGAACCGGAGTTATGGATGGTTTTGAGCCAACATGTGGGTACACAGAATTGAACCTGGGTCCTCTGCGAGAACAAGTACTCTTAATCACTGAGTTATCTCCCCAGCCCTGTCTTTGCCATTTGTTTGAAAGTTTGTACAGTCCCGAGAATGATCTACCCTAGCTATACTCTTGGCTGTGAATAAATGAGAGTAGTAAATAGAAAATATTGGCAGGTACATCCTTAAACCTAAGTTTACAACGTTCCCCAGAAACCAAGAAAATTTCTGTTAAAAATCCTGTATTAGAGTTACTAGTTGAAAGACTTTTATTTATTTATTTATTAAAGATTTCTGTCTCTTCCCCGCCACCGCCTCCGAGACGTTTAAGGAGAAAGTTATGTTTCTCTTTTCTAAGGGGGAGCATCCCATCATCTGTTTTACTATAAGTGTCTTTATACAAGACAATAACAGCTTTAACTGTAAATAATTTACCCCTTAGCTGTCATCATGGGTACCAGGCATTTATTATTGAGGTGTTTTGTTCTCCTCTTTCCTTGTCACAGAGTCAGAGGGCCAGACTAACTTCGGACAGGGGATTTGGAGAACATTTTAACACAAACATGCTTGGATTTGTAGTGCAAGGATTAAATCTCATCCCCAGAGCCAGCTTCCTGGTGAGCTGAAACAGTGCATGATAATCCACTAACATCTGTATGCCAAAGGCCTTTGCTTCTCTATGAAATTGAACTCAGCTGTCCAGAGGTGGTGAAACACACCTTTAATTCCAGCACTCAGGAGGCAGACACAGTCCAGCCCGATCTACTGTTCTACTCTGGACAGGGAACTTGCTGTCAGATCCAATGGCAACTGGCTGGATCCAAAACATCCATTTTCCTTATGATCCGCCTAGAATTGTTCCATCATGCATCAGAAGAGGAAATGATAAGAGGCAGAAAGCATCTTCTTCCTTTTACAGGACGATGAAAGCAGAGCATTTGATTATAAAGTGTCATCCTTTGATTTCCTTCAACTTCATAAAGCTGTGTGTGTGGTAGTGATCAAATAAGATCAGGTGACAGAGGTGTCTGTCTCTACCAGTGTCTAACTCGAGATCCTACCTGCCTAGTTTTGTTCTGACCAGATACTCAAAACCCTGTATCTACTCTCTCTCTCTCTCTCTCTCTCTCTCTCTCTCTCTCTCTCTCTCTCTCTCTCTCTCTCTCTCTCTCTCTCTCTCTGTGTTTGTATGCAAAAGAAGGCAGATATCTGGAAATATTAATAAGTATCTTCCCTCTTATAGAGAGTCATATAGGATGTTTATTCTTCCCCACCCCACAAAAAGAGAGTATCCTTAGTACGTTAGGAGGGGATCTTGGAGGCTCTGGTTGAGTAGCTTGGGGAGCTCAGGATATGGCCACAGGAGAGGAACCACCATGTTCCCACACTTATGAGTGGATACAGGAACAGTCCATAGCAAACAAATTCAAGAGTACATCCTTCTCTTGTGTTCCCATGTTTAATGCATTGCATAAGGTCCTGCTTTTTCATGTTGAAAAGAATGTGAATAGCAATGAAAAGATAGTGCACTGAGGGGCTGGGGATTTAGTTCAGTGGTAGAGCTCTCCAGTTAGCTTGCCAGGCCCGTGTGGCCAGGGACCTGCCTGTTTCTCAAATGCATCACCCAGTCATGCCCCAACTTTACAATCACCACTGCAACCATGCTGATCCTTCTGTTTCTGGAACCTGTTCCTAGAAGACCAAGAGACTGCATGTGCAGCTTCCTACAAGATGCCTTCTCCTCCCAGTCCTTTGCCCATCTCTGTGGCTTCTAAGGTGAGGACTCTGGATACTAAGGTGCAGTATTAGTCCCACGAAACTTCTCACACCCAGTGGATCACAGCCTTCCCGGTATGATCTGGCCATCGGTTAGAGGAAATGTCCAGGGTATATTCCTTTTTCACCCTACAGGCATGCTGGGCACAAACCAAGGTTACCTGAAAGTGAACCAGATTTATGTTGCTCCAACAAGATATCCTTTAGCAATGGCAGTGGGGTGTTTGATGGCTGCATCTCAAACCTTTTTTATGAGGTGCCTAGGACCACTCGAGTGGTGGGGGTTGTTTCTACATAGTCTCCCAAAGGGTTCTCCAGGGAATATACCCCTACTACACATAAGATAACTAGATGGATTTTACTTGATAGGTTTCCAGCCCTTCAATAATTCCCTGCATTTCTTGCATGCTCTCAGCTCTGATTTAACAGTACCTCTAACTCCAACCTCCTCCCCCCCATTCTGCAATGTTACTAAATACCTTTGCAAGAATGAGTGGCCAGACATCACATATCTATAGCCTCTGGGTGGTATCTAGTTGGGACAGGAACATATAGTCCATGTGAATAAACAAAAAAGGAAAGAAGGTGAAATGGAACAAAACCATATCAAACTCAAGGAGAGAAAACACAGGTTCTGATTTAATGGCTCTGTTAGGGGAATGATTTGTTGATCCATATCTTCTTAGAAGTTTTCTCGCCCTCTTCAGGAAATGTAGCTGGGTAGATCATGTGGTATTTTGGCAAAAGCCAAATCCAGTTTGTGTCAGTGACCACAGCCATTCTGTGAGGTGTATATCTCTCCTGTGTCTCCCAAGTTGTCTGCCAAGGAAAACACTAAGCATGATCTGGGAGGTCAGATTGACTTTCAGGTATTGATCTACCTTCTGCTTTGGCCTTGGCATGCCTGTTTTGGGGCTGATGGCAGAGTGTCTTTTATTCCATGGTGACTCAGCTCCACTGATGGGTATGAAAAGGACAAAACAATAGAGAATGCCTGTCAGTGGCACTGGAATCCAGTTTTCTGGAGAAGAAACGCCATATGGCCCCTTGAACATGCCTTTCCTGAGTAATTGTGAACACACAGTCTTAGGACACACAGTTCTAAGAGCATAATTTGATGCCACAAATGATTCAAAATGTCAACTGTTTGAGCCAACAAATATAGCAGTCAAGTTCTCAAACATCTAATTTGAGGACTAATTTGAGAGATGGCTGAGTAGTTAGCCTGTTTACTACTCTTGTAGAAGACCCCAGCTTGTTTCCCAGGACCTGCGTCAGGTAGCCCACAACTACCTGTAATTCCAGTTCCAGGGGATCCGTTGCTCTCTGTTCTCCCTGGGCACCTGCATGCATGTGGTGCACATAAATACATACAAGCACATACTCATGAATAACAATGAATCTTTAAATTTACTCGTATGTAAGAACATTTATCAATTGCTGATCCTAAACAGTGACTATTGATAGCCAGTAAGAATAGCTCTCCTCTGAGAAAATCCTTTGCCTGTGCTTTTCAAAATAATTTTAGGATATTGCCCTCCAAAGCCACACACATTC
>CADCXT010002675.1:0-21997 GCA_902806775.1 Microtus agrestis | reverse complement strand
GTTTATTCAAATACAAGACATAATCAGGAATAGGCTTTGTCTGATGTACATAATTCACATCTCATCACATACTGGTGCCTGGTCCTCCAGCACAAGGTAATACTGAGATTGATCAATTATTGATTGAAGCATGTTCAGGCCTTAGAATTCCTTAACATGCATCACGTCAATAGTAAAAGCCTAAAGAAAGAATTTTCCATTGCATGGCACAAGCTAGGGACATTATAAAGAAATGTCCTACTTGTTCTTTTTATAAACAAACACTGTTGCCTGCAGTGAATAACCCAAAGGGGTACTCAAAGGAATGAAATCTGGCAGATGGATATGTGTTCAGCTTTATGGAATTTGGTAAATTAAAAATATGCACACTGCACACCATAGGCCATAATATTCAGGTTTTTAATGGGCTACTGCCCTGGAGCTCAGAAAAGGCCTATTCAGTAATCACACATTTATTGGAAGTTATGGCCATCATGGGTATACCTACACGAATAAAGAAAGACAATGGTCCAGCATATGTATCTAAGAAAATGAAATGCTTTTTTGATTATTATAATATAAAACACATTACAGCTATACCAAATAATCCTACAGGTCAGGCAGTTATAGAAAGATCAAATAGTCCTATAAAGAACATGCTGAACAACAGAAAGGGATAGAAAATACCCCAGAAATAGATTACATAATGCTTTATTAACCTTGAATTTTCTTAATGCTGATGATAAAGAAACAACAGTTGCAGAAAGACATTGATAATGGAAAGTCTTCTGAACTAAATCAACCAATTTATTTCAAAGATGTACTTACCTCTCAATGGAAACCAAGAGGTATACTACAGTTGGGTAAGGGTTTTGCTCTTGTTTCCACATGAGAAGAAAAATTGTGGATAACATCAAAATTAATAAAGTTTCTATTTGAAGAAAGAAAACCTCTTGGAAAGGTGAAATGACAGCTCATCCACAATGATGATATTCATATAGGATGGTAAGAAAACATATAGAATGTGGGCAGGGTTCTGTTCTTATCTCCACAGGAAAGCATTCATCTTTGAAAAATTCAAGGGACCCTGGATGTTTGAATACTGACAAATGGACAAATAACTGTCCAAAGGGACTATCTGTCAAGAAAACCGAATAGGTTCTGTAACTATAGAAATCTAAGATATACAAAATCATATTTCTAAATTTATAGAGCTGGTTTTGGAGATGGACTCTGGCTCAGTCCCTCTCTCTAATTCCAAGCCTGTTGTTAAGAGAAAAACCCAGAGTTTCTGGAGTTTCTGTCTCATGTCAAGAGCCATAATATGGGACAGAAAGAAATATTAGTTTAGAAAACATCTTTGCGGGGCTGGAGAGATGGCTCAGAGATTAAGAGCATTGCCTCGTCTACGAAAAGTTCTGATTTCAATTCCCAGCAACCACATGATGGCTCACAACCATCTGTAATGTGGTCTGGTGCCCTCTTCTGGCCTGCAGGCATAGACACAGACAGAATATGGCATACATAATAAATAAATATAAAAAAGAAAACATCTTTTCTTTTCTTCATATATATCATATCTTTCATTGAAGGTATCTATCATGCCTTTCATTGAATATATGTATGTCTATACATGTCTATATGATTAATTTTTAAGTTTTTCACAATGAACAATGAGTTTTTCCTGCAGTGACATTTGAAGTTTCCAGGAAGAAGATGGGGCCCCATAACAACAATTCCACCTGGTTGATATGACATCATGATTCTGATAGTGCTACTACAAGACCTGTTTTGGGTACCAGCTCTACAAGACGGTTCCAATTTGGTTAGCTGAAATGGTGCACATCTTGTACAACATTCTTGCCAGACCTGCACAAAATACTCAGAGACTATTTGCAATTTTAAAAGACATTGATCTTGAAATTTAACCATCATTTTACTTTCACAGGATCCCCAGAAAGAATGTTGCCCCCATGACAGCTGGAAGTAATTCTAGAGGACAACGTCCCCCCCTCCCAGTAAAGTTTGCCCTTGGGTTTAGGGACATCATTTAGGGGTTGATTATAATAATATACGGCTGAGAGTTGGGGGAGGAATTTTATAAGCTCAGGGATCATTTGAAAAAAAAGAGGGATAATTAGATGATGGGATAATAGATTGGTACTTGTTGGTACATGTGAGTTATTGTTTTGAGACATATATATTGGTATCGATTCTTATATATTTATACAAAGTTATATTATATTGACTATTGTATGCATGCATGCTTCTTCCTCTGTTTAAAACATTTTTATGCATGGATATATATTGCATTGATATATATATATATATAGTATAAATTTAGCATATTGCAGTGTATATTTCTATATATTGTTTATGTATTGATATATATTTACCATATTGCATTGTATATTCGTACATTGTTTATATTTGGAGGTCATATTGTCCTCATTTATTGAACAGTTGTTCATTGTCTTAGTCTTTAAGTTAGATAGGTATTGAGAATTATATAGATCAATAGTCATCTAAGTTTGTCATTTATAATTAGCCTAATCAGGTTCTTTAGATACATAGAGATTATACTCAGTATAGATAGATAATCTTCAACCCCTTCAAACAGCTGCAAAAAATGGCCTTTAATCTAACTCAGAGTTTCGTGGTAGTGAGACACAATTGCTCCTGGCAATACTGATCTATTCCTGAGAGAATGTTGAGCACCAAAAACACTCCACCTGGAGCCTTTCTTTTTGGCAGACCTGGCCTTTGGGCAAAGAAATGCCCATGCCTCAACCACTGACAGAGATACAGGGTATCCATACATGGATAAAACAGAACTGTCATATCCTGCCAAGACAGGATAAGATGGTTTTGAAAAGTTTCTGGCTTTTGAAAATGGTATGATAGTTATGTTAGTCCTTAGCCAACGTTGGTTGCTTCAACGCTGCAAATGTGACCTTTTGGTGATTGCCCAGGTAGCTAGTTGTCTCTATGATTTGTTGCATAAAATTATTTCCCTTCTCAGATTTTCGATGGGGTTGATGACTTGGCCAAGTTATTTATTATACAAGACTTAAGGTAGTTAGAATAGGATATTTGTACTTATTGTATATAATTTCATAGTAGGTTTAGAACTCTCTTACTAAAACAAGAGGGGGGGTGTTGTGGGAGCTCCTTCTACTCCTTCAGCCAAGAGCCGCTGAGATTCCAGCCAACTGGGGTGTGGTCTCTCTCCCTTTAAAAAAGCGGCCACTTCCCTCTGTGCTCTCTCTGACTTCCGGCTCCGCTTCCAGCGAGTAGGCTCCATTCCTGATTGCATAGAGGGCTGTTGTCTGGGACGATGATCTGTAAGTTTTTCCCCATTCAAGAAATAGCTTCTCTGCTGGTCATACTTCCAAACTGGTGTGGGATTCTTTGTGACTTACACCTTCAGTTACTGTTTTAAAAAAAATAAGGTAAAGTCTTGAAAGAGACAGATTACAGAGAGTCATTGCTTAAAAGGAATAAAAAAATAAGCCATGTTATAAAATGGAAAATATCCAGAGAGTCTGGATTATGTATATTATTGTATTATCTTTGAGTATTTTGACCATGAATTAGCTAAATGCAGAGAGACATTTCACTGTTTTAGCCTATAAATGTATCTTGATTTCAGAGTTTGTGTCTTAGAATATGGTGTTTTGAAAAGATGTTCTTCTTTGTCTCCACAAAAGAACAAGAACCTGTGGATTTCTTTCAGGCTAATATGGTTTCAGGGACCAAAGTCCCCTAAAATGTCTCTGTGAACACCCCAAAAATGCTCTTAAAAATTAATTCACGCAATAAACAGCAGGAAGCAGTTTGGAGAGAAAAATTATGCATATATTCCAAAATATTGTCTATAAATGTTTGTTTACATTTAAAGTGAGATATGTATGATATAGATATGAATAAAATGCATTAGTATGGATACTGGTTTATTGATACAAATTTAATATCAATTTTGTTATGTGTTTATGTATTTCTGATCTTGATTAAGCTATTGTATTTGTGTAGCTTATTTTAACATATAAAGTATAATCAAGAATTATAAATTAATAGACAATCATCTATAATAGTCAAGCTTATAGTCATGTTAGTTAGATTTTTCTAGATGTACAGAGAAGTATTTCATTTAGATAGGTTGTCATTCAAAACTTTCAGAGATCTTAAGAATATGGCATTTAAAATTTTTAAATAACTTAGGGCTTTTCATGATAATAAGACACATCTGCTCATGGCAGCACCAATTACTGAAAGAGGAAGATGGGCATCAAAGAGGCTCATTAGCCATTTGGGAAAGAAACTGCTCTTGCCTGAACTGCTTACCTGTACATGCAGGGCCCACAGAGAAATGACTGCTAAACTTTCCTACAGTTGAAATGGTCCTTTGGAGTTCATGCTTCATGAAAGTGTCTGTGAGACATTCTGCAGGATACAGAAAAAATTGACTGGCAAATTTCCAATAAAGGCAGACCTGTCTTTGAAATTTCCTGCTTCATGGAAAAGTCTGCTGTATAATATGGGCCTGCAAGCTGAAGATGGATGCCACAATGGTACAGAAGAACTTTGCTTGACTGTCCAGGTAGCAAGATGTCTCTATCAGTTCTTGAAATTTGGAAGTTGCTTGCAACACATTTCCTGTTAACTTAGGTAATATTATATTATATCCTTCTGGAGTCTTTGATGGTGTTGAAGAATTTATAGTTATGATTATTATTTTCCTTAGTTATGATAAATGGTAAAATAAATAAAAATATTGAACTGTAATTCTTTATTGATACTTGTTTTATTATATCTAATTTTATTATATTAATGTTTAAACCTTGCTTTTTATTTAAACAGAAAAGAGAAGGTGATGTGGGAGTCTCCTCTGTGTATGGTGATTACAATTAATGAATAAAGAAACTGCCTTTGCCTACTGATAGAAGACAGAACTTAGGTAGGTGGGGAAGACAGAACTGAATTCTGGGAGGAAGAAAGCAGAGTATGGGAGATGCCATGGATTCACTGCCAGAGGTAGACCTGTTGGAAATTTGCTAGAAAGCCACAATCTTGTGGTGATATACAGATTAATAGAAATGTGTTAAATTAAGATGCAAGAGTTAGTCAATAAGAAGCTAGAACTAGTGTTCCAAGCAGTGATTTAATTAATACAGTTTCTGTGTGATTATTTTGGGTCTAAGCTAGCCAGCCAGTATATATGAACAACACACAGATTCAAATTAAACAAAATCTAAGCACTATAAATTAAGTGGACACAAATTCCTACATCTAACTGAGAAACCATATGGTTGGTACCTACTAGTAGGTTTTCTTCAATGGAGTGGCAGTCAACACACCCCTGGACTGTTGCATGTCCACAAGTATTTGGTAAACATAAATCACACATTTTTTTGTGTTTGTGTGAGTGATATGCTTAATGTTTATTTTGATTTGGTACTTTTGTCTCATTCATTGACTTTCTTTTTTTTCAGATTGTCTGTTTTAATTATTGCTTTTAATTTTCTCTGAATTTTTTTCTTGAGAAAGAGAAAGAATAAGAACTTGGTACATAAGGAAGCAGAGAATATTGATGAGGAGTTTGAAGTGTGGGAATATGTGAAAATACATTTTATGAAAAGCTTTTTAAAGAAAAACTATCAAAGGCCATATTGATATCCACCAGGATTATGTCTGTCATCCTTGCTGGTATCCATGATAGCATACTCATAACTGAAAATGAGAGACATTGAAGACATTTTTGACAACCCACCCCCATAAAAAAGGAAAGAAACATTGCATGCAGAAAGCTATTGAAGAGAGCCAATAAAATTGTGATAAAGATATTTAAGTGTTGCTCTTCACAGTTGATGGCTTTTCACAGGGCTTGGATGAAAGTTGGATCGTGGGGAAAGTCTCAGTTTCCTTTAGGGCTGACCATTATAAATGTGTCCATGCTCCAATTAGTATATAACCAAAACAAATTGTACTGCTGGAATTTTTGTTTTGTTTTGTTTTTCTTATATTTTGATTACATAGAATGCAAGGGTGAGATGGTGGTAGATCTGGAAGAAATAGGAAGTAAATGTGATTGGGGAGCATTATATTAAATTCCCAAATAATTAACAAAATATTATGTTAAAAAGTAATAAAATTGATACTAATCAAAAGGAGCCAATCTGAGACAACATAACATGTGAACACATTTATGTAAAATTTAAAGAATATGAAGCTCCATGGAGCGACAACGTGGATTGTTGATTTCTTATAACTAGAAAGTGGTAGAGTGGATAGTAACTATTGACTGGTTTGTGGGAGTTTTTAGAGTTTGCTTATTTGTTTTTCCATGAATTTACTGAGGGTTCTGTCAGTAATTGTAGCACTTCAGTTAATGACCCACTTTCCAAGCAGTGGCCCCATGGAACATTTTGTCCTGTCCGGATCTACCTCCTGCCCCTACTACAAAATGTACATTTTAGTTAAGTCACTATCATAATATTTGTTAATAGGACTCAGGAGTCTGTGACAGGAGTGAAAGTATGCTAGCTTGAAGAAACTGAGGATCACCTTGCTGATCTCTCTTTGCCAGGTTGTCTACAAAAGAGAACATTTTTTTACTCTGCAAAAAAAAAAAATGACTGCTATACTCAAATCCCCTCCCTATGAATTCATGTGTGTCCATCTTCCAAACTGTCTCTATCTCCCTGGGATTACTTTCTGTAAACTAATTGCTGACTTATGCTCTTGATCTAAGGTTTATTTTATTTAATTAACACAAAATGCAACCTCTGGATTCACAGTGTAATTGATTTTCCACAATGTAATTGAATATTCTGAGGTTGATTAAGGGTAATTCACAAAACAATCCCAAACCAGTTTGGAATTAGGATTAATAAAAGGGTTGTTCATTTAAATGAAAAAATTACAGAGCACTGTACTAGACAAAAGCCCTCTGTATGACCAGGAAAAGAGTCTGTTAACTGGATGCCAAGTCCAAAGCAAGAGAGGGAGTGTATGGCTACCACTGCTTTTCCTCTGTATGCTGTAAATACCATAGGTTAGTAACAAATCTGGTTTTGGTCAATTTCAATGCAGAATAAGGAAAAAAGAAAATCCCAAGCAGAATGAGGAGGAGAGAGTATGTGAAGTAAGAGAGATGACATGTAACTGCCACAAGACACAGACACCAGACACTGGTCAGAACCTTATTGGTGGGCCACAACCACATAGAGATACATAGAGTAATAGGTTTATTTAAGATATAAGAGCTATCAAATAAAAAGTGTGAGCTAATAGGCCAAGCAGTGTCATAATTATAGAGTTTCTGTGTGATTATGTCAGGTCTAGGTAGCCAGGAAATGAATGAACAGCCTCTAACTACAGTTCTGGAAGTAGATATAGTTGACTTTCTCATTAAGATTCAGTTTAAAATAAAAAATCAAACTATAAGCATCTAAAGAAATAAGTAAATAGAGAAAATAGAAAAGAAATTATTTGTATTAAATATTCTAACTCAGATTTGATAGATAAAGGAGATACATGTGACAAATCTTACACAATCCAGAGAAACTGATGGTGTTACAATTGTTCTTGACAGCAATTCTTCATGGTTGAAGACGAAGGACTCTGTTATTTGTTTCAACTATTTTTCTTTTATCATTAATCCTTATCCAGCCATTATCATTCAATCCATATTATCAAGCTGTGTGTAGAAAATATATTTAAAAATAAATTAAAGCAATTAAAGATCAC
This sequence comes from Microtus agrestis, assembly GCA_902806775.1. Taxonomy (NCBI): domain Eukaryota; kingdom Metazoa; phylum Chordata; class Mammalia; order Rodentia; family Cricetidae; genus Microtus; species Microtus agrestis. The sequence goes on along the minus strand of CADCXT010002675.1, from coordinate 14,269 downwards.
AAAAACTTAAATCTAAAGCTGTAGAACAGATTTTGTAAAGAATAGATCCTGGTGCTATCATTTATAGCAGAGCAGTAACAACCTAAGTAAATTTAACTAGTCTATGTAAGAATGAATTTTGTCACTTTACATATATGATTGTATATTATAATAAGGCAATCATAAAATTTATATAAATATATTCTCTTTTACATATTATACATGCCATATATGTGTTTAGATGCATATATACATTTAATTCTAAAATATAATTTTACAAAGAATGTTTTTTGTTTGTCAATATTTTTTAAACTCTATGCTACATATATGGCTTCAGATAATGTATAGAAGAATAACCTGACCTCACACACTTTAAGTTCTTATATACGAAATAAAAGCTTGTGTACATATGTGCACAAGTGTTTTTATAAATTCTAATGATTGGGCTTCAATGCTTGTATCTTTTTTGAACTTTTAACAAATTAATAGATATTTGAGAATTCAATGAAATATATTTTTCATATACTAAAATCCCTGCTCCTAACTTGCCCCAGATATACTCGAGTTTATACTCCCTGTGAGTCAAAACCATAGAATCAAATCTGAACTTTCCATATGCTCTTTGATGTGTGTGTATCCACTGGATAATCAATGAACTAAAAACTTATATGTGTGTTCATATGTGTGTTTTTAAATATATGTATGACTTGTCTAGCCATAGGTTCTTAGAGCCCAATGATGGTATCAGGTACCAGTTTTATCTTGTGGAATGGGCTATAAATTTAATAAGAAAATGGTTGATTAAACCATAATATTCAGACTAATATACAACAATGGGCATATATTTCCAGACCAGTTACTATTATAACTGCTAAAATTTACAGGTCAATGAGATTGGTGGTTGCTTTTCTCCTCAATTATCATGTCTATTTAGTTCTTTGACTATGATATCTACCTGATGGAGTTAAGGTTACTAATTCAATTTCAGCATAATTCCCCATGTTCTATGACTCAAGTATTAGTTGTTTTCAGTAATGTAACATGAAGACTTGCTTGTAGGAGTTTCCATTCTGCCCAGTTTCCACAGCAGGTAAGCCACAAAGAAAATCACACAGAGACTCTGCATTAAATATAAACTATTTGGCCCATTAGCTCAGACTTTGTTTTAGTTCTTATAACTTACATTAACCCATTATTCTTATCTATGTTAACCACATGGCTCAGTATCTTTTTCGGCATGTAGGTCACATCCTGCTTCTTCCAAGGTTTAGGCAGAACTGTGGAGGAAGCTTCCTCTTCTTCCCAGAATACTCCTGTTCTCATTATCCCTCCTCTCCTTCCTGTCTGGCTACTGGACAATCAGCATTTATTTAAAATGTAATTGACAGAATACAGAATTATCCCCAAGCATTTCCCCTCTCTTTTTATAAACAAAAGAATATATCCATAGTCCATTTGTTGGAAATATGGGTATAGTTATTCCTGCTTGTTGGGGCCAATGATAATCTTATGGGAACCTAAAGAAGATTTAGAATTAAGATCATGTCTTGACTAGAGTATCCTGTGAATTTTGATCATCTCAGGCAGAAGTCTTGAATCTGTTCTGGATGTAGAACTCTGACATATGGGCCATCGCTTCCAACTGGAGATTTCTCAGGTGATCTTGCTTACACAAACCTATTGTTTTTTAATTCAGAATGAATCCACATCCTCTTATTTCCTGTGGAAGCAAAAGCAAAATTTATTTTCCAAAGTAATATACTGTTTTACCTCAATTTTGAAGTCAAGTCATGTTTAAAATACCTATCTCGGAATAATTCAGTAGCATTTATAAGCAAATATCTTTCAGTAGCTGTTGCTCTTTCCTCAGCATTTAAATAATTCAAAGAGAGCATAATAACATACAGTATCCAGACTGTATATTTTTTATCTTTACATGGCTGTATTTTCAATTCTATTTCTTTATTTTTAATTTTTGGCTTTTTGAGACAGGCTTTCTATGTATCTTTGTCCTGGAACTCACTCTGTAGACCAGGCTGTCCTTGAACTCACAGAGATCCATCTGTCTCTGCCTTCCCAGTGCTGGGATTAAAGTTGTGTGTTAGCACACTTTGAACTCACATAGATCTGTCTGCCTTTGCCTCCCAGGCATTGGCATTAAAGGTGTGTACCACCACACCCAACTGTTCTCTTTCTTTCATTTTTTTATTTTAAAGAATTTGACCTTTAATCTGCATATATTTTTAACATACTGTAAGCCATTTAGAGGTTTTCTTCATCTTTGAATCTATTTTTACTCTATCTCTCTCTCTCTCTTTTTCTGATCTCATGTGTCTTTAATTTGCTAAGCCATATGGAGAGAATTAAAGCCATGGTTTTGACAGCTAGATCCAGCCAATTTCTTAGCTTTGTGATATTTCAGTCTCATGGTGGAGGTATCAGCCAGAGCCATGTTTATTGCCACAACTCTATGGTGTTTCAAGGCCCTGCCATCAAGCAAACTACAGTAGTTTGGTCACAAACCACACTCAAATGCTTTGTAGTCAGAGCGCCTGCCTGAAAGTGTCAGAGTTTTCCCTGGCAGGACAGCCCAAAAAGCCAGCATTTTAAAACAGTGCAGCTTTTTTTTTCCTGCTATGGCTGAAAACCAAAAAGCATGGAGTCAGCTTTTATCAATACCTTTTAAGTGTTTTGTGGCAGGACCTTTTAAAGAGCTGCATGGTTTTGTAGCTAAAGCTGAGTCAGGAAGCCTCTTTTAAATGACAGTGCTTGCTTGCCCCTAGCAAGAAGAGTTGAACCAAGAAATTGCTGCTACCAAGAAATCATGCATAATGCTGTTCTTTTCTTCTAGAATTATTTCCCAAGCTGTCTCAGGCTTTATGTGGATGCAGTTGTCCACACATTGGTGCCATTTTGTAACATGAAGGCCTACTTTTGGGGTTTCTGTTCTGCCAAGGTCCCACAGCCAGTTAGCCCCAAAGAAAATCACACAGAGAGTCTGCATTAATTATAAACTGATTGACCCATTAGCTCAGACTTTGTATTAGCTCTAATAACTTACATTAACCCATTATTCTTATCTATGTTAGCCACATAGCTCAGTATCTTTTTTGGCAGGGTAGGTCATATCTTTCTTCTTCAGCGGTCTGAGCAGGACTGCAGAGGGAGATTTCTTCGTCCCAGAATGCTCCTGTTCTCATGTCTCTGCCTCTACTTCCTGTCTGGCTACAGGAGAATACAAAATTGTCCCCCACCACAGTAGTAGAATTTTATTATCAAGTTCTGAAAGGTAAACAGAAACATTCTGTGATGCTTGGAAGTCTATGGGTTTTTTTCTGGTCATCACATTAAAAGGAAATTATTCATTGCATTCATTGTGTTTTGCATGCGATACCTTGTATCTAGTAGGGTCATTGTCACTCAACTATAGCTTAACTACCTTTAAACACATACTTAACAGGCGCTTTGTTTACAAGCTACCCAACCAGCAAGGAGTGCTGATCTCGGCACCAGAAGAACCTTCTCGGGGTGAGTGAGTCTCTGACCTGCGGCCGCAGCCCGGGTCAAGGAACTATTTCCTGCAGGCCCTATACTCCTGCATACCGCCTCTCTCTTCATACCTAACCCAGCGTGTACCCAGAACCCTCCCTCAATTCTCTCTCCCTGCCGTCTCTGGGCGAATAACATCACCCAGCTCAGCCTGTCTGGATGCTGGGGCAGTATCCGGAGGGCAGCCGGGCAGGCGCGAATTCCTTTGTCCTCAGTAGCCTGCCTGCACCACGCAGGGTCGGCACCTTGTTTACAAGCTACCCAACCAGCAAGGAGAGCTAATCTTGGCTCCAGGAGATCCATCACTGGGGCACCTAGAGAGCCATCACGGGAGAGTCCCATCACTGGGAAGTAACATCAATGGGCAAGGAGACCTGATCCTGTAAAAGAAGATCCTTAGGGGAGCATTCGGAGGAAGAGATGGGCAGGCGCCAATGCAGGAATTCACCCAACAATCTGAAAAACAACATGAAACCACCTGAACCCAGGGACCCCACATCAGGAGGACATGAACACCTTAATCAAGAAGAAGGAGAAAAAATGGAATCTTTGAAAGTGATTGACATCCTTAAACAGCATGTAAAAAACGCCCTCATGGAAATGGATGAGAAGTATAACAGAAAGTTTGAAGAATTTAATAAATCAGTGAATGATACCCTCATAGAAATAGATGAGAAGTATAACAGAAAGTTTGAAGAATTGAATAAATCAGTGAATGATACCCTAGGAATCCAAGGAAAAACAATCAAACAGATAACGGAAACAGTTCAAGACCTGAAAACTGAAATGGAGACAAGGAAGAAAACACAAACAGAGGGCCGTCTGGACATAGAGAATCTAGGTAAACGAATAGAAACTACAGAAACGAGTATAACCAACAGAATACAAGAGATTGAAGAAAGAATCTCAGAAGCTGAAGATAACATAGAGAAAATAAACGCACTGATCAAAGAAAACAGCAAATCCAACAAGCTCTCATCACAAAACATTCAGGAAATCTGGGACACAATAAAAAGAAAAAACCTAAGAATAATTGGAGTTGAAGAAGGAGAAGAAGTGCAGCTCAACGGTCCAGAAAATATATTCAATAAAATTATAGAAGAAAACTTTCCCAACCTAAAGAAAGATATACCTATGAAGATCCAAGAAGCATACAGAACACCAAATAGGCTGGATCATAAAAGAACATCCCCTTGCCATATAATAATCAAAACACAAAGCATACAGAATAAAGAAAGAATATTAAGAGCTGCAAAGGAAAAAGGCCAAGTTACTTATAAAGGCAAACCCATCAGACTTACACCTGACTTCTCTTTGGAAACCATGAAAGCCAGAAGGTCCTGGATACATGTACTGCAGAAACTAAGAGACCATGGATGCAAGCCCAGACTACTATACCCAGCCAAACTTTCGTTCACTATAAATGGAGAAAACAAAATTTTTCAAGATAAAAACAAATTTAAACAGTATGTAGTCACAAATCCAGCCTTACAGAAAGTAATAGAAGGAAAATCACAAACCAAGGAGTCCACCAAGGCCCACAATAACTCAGATATCTAGAGTCCCTTCACCAACACATCTCAAAGAAGGGAAACACACAAACTCTACTACTAGAAAAATGACCGGAATGAACAACCACTGGACATTAATATCACTTAATGTCAATGGACTCAACTCATCTATAAAAAGGCACAGGCTAAGAGATTGGATACAAAAACAGGATCCAACACTCTGCTGTCTACAAGAAACACACCTCAATCACAAAGACAGGCAACTACTCAGGGTAAAGGGCTGGGAAAAGGCTTATCAAGCGAATGGACCTAAGAAACAAGCAGGGGTGGCCATACTAATTTCTAACAAAGTTGATTTCAAACTTAAATCAATCAGAAGAGATGGAGAGGGACATTTTATACTCATAACAGGAACAATTCATCAGGAGGAAGTCTCAATCCTGAATATCTATGCCCCTAATGTAAAAGCACCCACGTACGTAAAAGAAACATTACTAAAACTCAAGACTGCCATCAAACCGCACACACTAATAGTAGGAGACTTCAACACTCCTCTCTCACCAATGGACAGGTCAATCGGACTGAAACCTAACAGAGAAATAAGAGAATTAATGGGGGTAATGAATCAAATGGACTTAACAGACATCTATAGAACATTCCACCCAAAAAGAAAAGAATATACCTTCTTCTCTGCAGCTCATGGAACCTTCTCGAAAATTGACCACATACTCGGTAACAAAGCAAACTTCCACAGGTACAAAAAAAAATATGCATAACCTCCTGCGTCTTATCAGATCACCATGGATTAAAGTTAGAATTCAACAACAAAGCTACACCCTGAAAGCCTACAAACTCATGGAAACTGAACAGTCAACTACTGAACCACACATGGATCAAGGAAGAAATAAAGAAAGAAATTAAAGTCTTGCTTGAATTCAATGAAAATAAAGAAACAACCTACTCAAACTTATGGGACACTATGAAAGCAGTCCTGAGAGGAAAGTTCATAGCACTAAGTGCCCACTTAAAGAAAACAGAGAAAGCACACATTGGAGACTTAACAACCCACCTGAAAGCTCTAGAAAAAAAAAGAAGCAGACTCTCCTAAGAGGAGTAGAAGACAGGAAATAATCAAACTGAGGGCAGAAATCAATAAAATAGAAACACAGAAAACTATCCAAAGAATCAATGAAACAAAAAGCTGGTTCCTGGAGAAAATCAACAAGATGGATAAACCCCTATAAAAACTAATCAAACGGCAGAGAGAGAATATGCAAATTAATAAGATCAGAAATGAAAAGGGTGACATAACAACAAACACAGAGAAAATTCAGAGAATATTGAGATCTTACTACAAAAGCCTGTATGCCACAAAACTGGAAAATGTGGAAGAAATGGACAATATTTTAGATAAATACCATATACCAAAGCTAAACCAAGACCAGGTGAACTATCTAAATAGACCTGTTAGTCGCAAAGTATTAGAAACTGTTATCAAAAACCTCCCTACCCAAAAAAGCCCAGGTCCAGATGGTTTCAATGCGGAATTCTACCAGAACTTCCAAGAATACCTAATACCTATACTCCTTAATGTATTTCACAATATAGAAACAGAAGAGTCGTTGCCAAATTCCTTTTATGAAGCTACAGTTACTCTGACACCAAAACCACACAAAGACTCAACCAAGAAAGAGAATTACAGGCCAATCTCACTCATGAACATCGACGCAAAAAATCCTCAACAAAATACTGGCAAACCGAATCCAAGAACACATTAGAAAAATTATCCATTATGACCAAGTAGGCTTCATCCCAGAGATGCAGGGCTGGTTCAACATACGAAAATCTATCAATGTAATCCACCATATAAATAAACTGAAAGAAAAAAACCATATGATCATTTCTTTAGATGCTGAAAAAGCATTTGACAAAATTCAACATCCCTTTATGATAAAAGTCTTGGAGAGATTAGGGATACAAGGGACGTACCTAAATATAATAAAAGCTATTTACACCAAGCCAACAGCTAACATCAAATTAAATGGAGAGAAACTCAAAGCCATCCCACTGAAATCTGGAACAAGACAAGGCTGTCCACTCTCTCCATACCTCTTCAATATAGTGCTTGAAGTGTTAGCGATAGCAATAAGACAACACAAGGGGTTCAAGGGGATTCGAATTGGCAAGGAAGAAGTTAAACTTTCGTTATTTGCAGATGATATGATAGTGTACATAAGCGACCCCAAAAACTCCACCAAAGAACTCCTACAGCTGATAAACACATTTAGTAATGTGGCTGGATACAAGATCAACTCCAAAAAATCAGTTGCCCTCCTTTACACAAAGGATATGGAAACAAAGAGGGAAATCAGAGACGCATCACCTTTCATGATAGCCACAAACAGCATAAAATATCTTGGGGTAACTCTAACCAAGGAAGTGAAAGATTTATTTGACAAGAACTTTAAGGCATTGAAGAAAGAAATTGAAGAGGATACCAGAAAATGGAAGGACCTCCCTTGCTCTTGGATTGGGAGGATCAACATAGTAAAAATGGCAATTCTACCAAAAGCAATTTATAGATTCAATGCAATTCCCATCAAAATTCTTCACAGATCTTGAGAGGACAATAATCAACTTTATATGGAAAAACAACAAACCCTGGATAGCCAAAACAATCTTATACAATAAATGAACTTCTGGAGGCATTACCATCCCTGACTTCAAACTCTATTACAGAGCTACAGTAATGAAAACAGTGTGGTACTGGCATAAAAACAGAGAACTCGATCAATGGAATCGTACAGAAGACCCGGATTTTAACCCACAAACCTATAAACACCTCATTTTTTATAAAGGAGCTAAAAATATACATTGGAAGAAAGAAAGCATCTTCAACAAAAGGTGCTGGTACAATTGGATTTCAACCTGTAGAAAAATGAAAATAGACCCATATCTATCACCATGCACAAAACTCAAGTCCAAATGGATCAAAGACCTCAATATCAATCTTTACACACTGAACCTGATAGAAGAGAAAGTGGGAAGTACCCTACAACAGTTGGGCACAGGAGATCGCTTCCTATGTTTAACCCCAGAAGCACAGACATTAAGGGAAACATTGAATAAATGGGACCTCCTGAAACTGAGAAGCTTCTGTAAAGCAAAGGACACTGTCACTAAGACAAAAAGGCAACCTACTGAATGGGAGAAGATCTTCACCAACCCAGCAACAGACAAAGGCCTGATCTCCAAAATATATAAAGAACTCAAGAAACTAAACTTTAAAACGCTAAATAACCCAATTAAAAATTGGGGCACTGAGCAGAACAGAGAATTCTCAACAAAAGAATTCCAAATGGCCAAAAGACACTTAAGGTCATGCTCAACCTCCTTAGCGATCAGGGAAATGCAAATCAAAACAACATTGAGATATCATCTTACGCCTGTCAGAATGGCTAAAATCAAAAACACCAAATGATAGTCTTTGTTGGTGAGGTTGTGGAGGAAGGGGTACCCTCATCCATTGTTGGTGGGAATGCAAACTTGTGCAACCACTTTGGAAATCAGTGTGGCGGTTTCTCAGGAAAGTCGGGATCAACCTACCTCTGAACCCAGCAATACCACTCTTGGGAATATACCCAAGAGATACCCTATCACATGACAAAAGCATTTGTTCAACTATGTTCATAGCAGCATTGTTTGTTATAGCCAGAACCTGGAAACAACCTAGATGTCCCTCAGTGGAAGAATGGATGAATAAAGTGTGGAATATTTACATAATAGAGTACTACTCAGCAGTAAAAAACAATGACTTCTCGAATTTTGCATGCAAATGGATGGAAATAGAAAACACTATCCTGAGTGAGGTATCCCAGACCCAAAAAGAGGAACATGGGATGTACTCACGCATAATTGGTTTCTAGTCACAAATTGTGGTCATTGAGTCTATATTCTGTGATACTAAAGAAGCTAAATAAGAAGGTGAACACAATGAGGGCTGCTGAGAAGCCAAGGACAATGGCACAGGGTTTTGATCCTACTTCATGTTCTGGCTTGGTGGGAGCCTAGCCAGTTCGGATGTTCACCTTCCTAGACCAGGATTGAGGGGGAGGACTTTGTACTTCCCACCGGGCAGGGAACCCTGACTGCACTTCGGTCTGGATAAGGAGGGGGAGGGGGGAGGCAGGGAGGAGTGGGAGGAGGGGGAGGGAAATGGGAGGCGGGGAGGAGACAGAAATTTCTTTTTTCCAATATAAAAAAAAAAAAAAAAAAAAAGGATAGCTTACAAACTTTTGGTTGGATGTCCAATGGTTAAAGCTCTATTGATAATATTCTTATGGGAGACCTTGAGCTGCTAGGTAAAATTCTTACAAAAAACAGTTTACAATAGAGAGCTTAAAAGAGCTGCCTAACAGGTACTCAAGCAGGTAAAGTATAAATCAACAGATAAAGTATACAATAATCAACAAATACAGTATATTAATTATAATTCAGCTATGGCAAGTGTGTATATTAAATGTAAAACTTATTCTACAACAGTTTTATAAAAAATGAGGCTTATAGCTAAATCTTATCAGTTTTGCTAGTTAAGATATTAAGCTCTTAATTTAAACCAGTAGCCTGTCTGATATAAAACGACAGGATAATCTGGAAAATGGTTAAACAAAATTTTGACTATGATCAAGGTTTCTTATACTAAACAGTAGACTCATTGATAATTTTAAGATTGATTCCTGGATATTTGCCTTTGCTAAATTCAAAGGCCAAAAACAATGGTCTTTTCCCAGATCATTGCTACAATTTATGCACCTGTATTTTTCTAAAGTTATAGCAAAAAAATCCCTTAAAGGATTTTATGCTAAATTTTACAAATGGCTCTTCCAATGGAGGAACTGCATATATGGCTAATAATAATAAAAATTATGGAGCATAACAAGGCTCCTTCAAAGCAACTCATAAAAGTTGCCAGCAGATCCTGATGCAAACGGCTTGTTGACACCAAGCTGACCTTTGCTAAGACAAGGTGAAAAAGCCCTCGCAATGCATCATGAAAAAACCCGACCTATATATATTTGGGGTCGAGGATGTGTTTGTGCTTTTTTCACAGAAAGAAAATGAAATCTGAACGTGATGTCGAGGCTGCGGACACAGAGGAGTTCCAGACTTCCAGAGGTGATTGAGGAGAGATCCTTGGTCCGGTCTTCCCTACCCCCAAGGAAAGGAGTGCCTGCTGACAAAACCAGCTACACCACTCTGCAGGGTGTCATCCTGCCTCCAGAGTCCAGGGAGACCCGGCTGACATAAGGGCCAGGATGTGCTTCATGTACCTGAATCCAGCTCGCCTCACCCTGGCTACCCCACCTGTCCTGGAGCACAAATGCTAAACTGCTTCTTCAGCTTGAACTCTGGTCTGCTTTGGAGCTGAGTTGCAGACTAAACATCAGACTGCTTTAAACTTTGGGACACAGAACTCATTTTAATTAAAATATTAACCTCTCTTCACTTAAGAAGGGGGAAAATTGGGGGTTCCTGTTACTGTTGCCCAGAGGCTGGAACTGGTGGTATTTGATAACAACAATGTATGTCATTGTACTCCTACTAAATTTGAGCTAATGATATTTGTAACTGCTTATAGATAATGGGAAAAGTTTGACACATGTTGTAAAGTGTTTGGTTTTAATGCATATGTTAAAAATTTTGGATTTTGATCCCTTTTACACTGCCGTAATTTTTTGGCAGGCAGCACACGTAACTTTATGTGGAGTAGGCACTTAGGAAGGTGGTCATACCATAGGCCAGACTAAAAGGTGAATACTGGGTTGGAAAAAAGCCCTTTCTTCTTATCTGGAGATGGAGTTATTGGTGCCAAAATTATATCATTATATCTTTTGTTTGAGGAGCTCCTCACAGTCTTTTCATTAATGATAGACGCAGGGGCCCTATGACGGGAGTTAGTGTGGATCCTCGCCTGAAGAGCACACCATACAGAGGTTGTAGAAACCGGCTCAACATGGCATGGTACAGGTATGAGGGCGCTCTCCACATGGCCTAAGACAGGGTGCCCTGTGATCTGCTTACTTTAATCCCGCTAGATGCCTTTTATTTGAGGAGCTCCAAGGACGGGCGACTTATGGCAGGATAATCCCCCAACCGAAGGCAGGGCCCTGGGAACCCTAGGACGGGTAAGGGGGAAAAAAAAGGCCTGGTCCCCACTCGACCTAGGAGTCATGGGGCACCCCTCTGTTCCCAGGAGAGATGGATTGCTTCACCACTCGAGAGGAGGGTCTCTCCTTGTCTCAGTCCCTTCTCCTTTGCTCTGACACCATGGTTGACTCTGACTGGTGCTCTCCACATGATAGCTGCCTGCCTTTGTATGGGAGGGGGAGGGGATCTGTTGGGAGCTGTTTCCCCCTAGAGATCATTGCAGGAACCATCGCCCTGGGGAGACTGTGGGGAACCCCACACCCATGGTTGTACTGGGAATGGTTCTGTTGCCCCACACCCAGTTGAAGCTGTTAATGGAGAAAAATAAAATTAAAAAAAAACACATACTTAAGAAGCTTTCACAGTATTACCTTTACATATGACTTTTAGGAACGTCTTCAGTGTTAGTTATCTCTCCCTTTATTCCCTCCTCTACGATGCTCTCACATCCGTCATATCTTCTAACCCTTACTAGGGGGGTTCTTCTTCATTCCATTCTATCTCCCCTTTCTTGAAAACCCTAAATCTATGATTTCATACTCATTATTTGATATCTATGGGAATTTCAATTTAGATACTCATATACATACATTCATAGCTGACATTCATAAATAAGAGAAAAACCTGTATCATTTGTCTTTTTGTGTTGGTTATCTCACTCATAATGAGTTATTCCAATTGTAAAACACACACACACACATATATATATATATGTTAATTACAACATATATATATATGTGTGTGTTAATTGCATTTGTATTAACAGTTAAATGTATCACATTTTTTCCATTCATCAGTTGATGACTTCTGTCTCTTTTAATTTTCTAAGAGTAAAAAGATCAGGAATGGATGTAGATTAGAAGCTGTCTTTGCAGTTCTTTATGTATTTGCCTAAAAGTGATATATACAGGTCATGTGGTCCCTATTTCTAGTTTTCTGAAGATGCTCCCGGACTATTTGCCATATTGGCTGTGTGTGTTTATTTTGACAAAATTGTGAATAAGTGTTTACTTTTGTCTCTAATCCTCTCTAGCATCTGCTATGCTTTTGACCATCACTATTCTGATTGGGATATGAGGAACCCTCAAAGTTGTTTTAATTTGCATTTTCCTCATGGCTAAGAATGTTGAATAGCTTTAAAATATTTCTTAGTGATTTGTATTTCATTATTTGAAAACTGTTTAGTCTCATGATAGAATTTAATTGTTTTCTTGATTTTTATATTTAGAGCTTTTAAAAAATATATTCTAGATGGAAATCTTATATGAGATGTCAAAGATTATTTTCAGTATTGTATGTTGCCTTATTACTTGAATTAAAGTGTCCTTTTGGGTACAGGAACTTTATCATTTTAATCGGTTTCTCTTCATGAAGTGTTGGTTTATATGCTTACATATCCAAGGTCCTGTGCTCTTTGCTGCTGTAGGAAGTTCAAACATACAGCTACTTTTTTGTATAAGATTCAGGGTATTTAGTCTTATGTGAAGATATTTAATCCACTTGAAGTTGAGTTTTTGTGCAGAATAAGATTTAATTTTTTTTGTACTTCTCTATATACTTAACTCTGTTTTCCATTTTTAAGACTATTAGTGAATTTTTGAGGGACTTACACAAAGCATAAGGGCAACATTTATTTAAAATGAAATTTTTGAGGGACTTACACAAAGCATAAGGGCAACATTTATTTAAAATGAAAAAAAACACAGTTTAAATCTTAGCCAATTAACCCATAGACTTTTAAAATGCATTATCAAGTGAAAAAATATAGAAGAAACTAAAAAATGGCCAAGAAAAATTCTTAAAGAACTTTCCAAGATGCCAGACGCTTCATTGCCAAATTATCTATTGCAGATTGGCACTGCATCCTACAAATATCGTGTCTGAAAGTGCAATTCATAGTGCAGTGCCATATACATTCTACTACTTATTTAAAATTATTTTAATTTTATTCATAAGTGAATACTCCCTAATAGTTTGTTTTAATCTACTAGGAAATTTATACATTTTAAAACTGAGGAATGAAAATAAATTAACAATTGAAAAATATATTTGCTTCTTATAAATAATTTATTAGATAAAAATGATATACAATTCATCAGTGCCAAATTTTTCTGCCATATCTTATATCTTACATGTGTTGAACCCCATTCTGAAATGCTGGCTTTTATAAAGAGAGAAGAATGTAAAAGTTTATCACAATATATTAAAATGTTGACATGTTAAGAAATGTATATTTTAAGAAATAAAATAAATGTACCTCTTAAATGTGTATTTGTAGTATTTTAATATTATATTTACATACTTAAGCCAAATACTTAAAAATAGACATGAAGTGTAGAAAGAAACTGCTCTTTCATTCATGGTCACCCAGACCCACATAATTAGACAGATACTATATTAATTAAAATCCTTCTTAGCCTATTACCTCAGGATTTTTTTTAACTAACTCCTACATATAAATTAAACCATTTCTATTATCTGTCTTTGGCAATGACATTGTGGCCTACTGATAAGATTTTGGTGTGTCCTTCTCTGGCAGCTACATGACATCTTTTTGACTCTACTTATTCCTTTTCTGTATCTCTTACAGTCTGGCTATATTCTGCCATGCTATATGTTGAAGCTGCTTCTTTATTAACCAATGGTAATAAAATATATTCATGGCATACAGAAGGGAATCACACATCATCTCTGATTTTCTGTCTAAATAAAAAAGAAGGTTTAAACTTTAACATAGTCAGTTACATATAAAAACAGTTATTAAGCAAGATTTATTCTTATAATATTTAGTCCATTTACTTGCGACAAGTTAAGGAAATTATTTTATCCTCTTGATATGGGAGGTCCATCGGTGTTTGTCTTGCTTTTATTACTTGATGAATAAAGCAGTCTGGGCCAAAAGAATGGTCATATTCCTTGCTAACTCTTACATCTTGAATTAACCCATTTATATTAATCCATATATTGTCATGAATCTGTGGACTACTGGTAAGATTCCATCTGGTGTCTGTCTCCTTCATCAG
>CADCXT010002674.1:0-116415 GCA_902806775.1 Microtus agrestis | reverse complement strand
ACATGTTTTCAGACTTGATAAGAACCTGTGGAAGATGGGATTGCAGGGTTTTCTCTTTATCAACCCCCAACCCTGTGTCTTCTTTTGATAGGCATCCATCAGTGTTTGTGAGAATGAGTCATTGAAGAGCAAATGACTGCTGGAGAAGTAGTGGACATAATTCAAGAATTTTCTCAACATAGTATAGTTCTCACACTGAATGCAACAGAGCAGAAATCAGTGTTCTAGGTAAAACATCTGCATTATGTAACTCTCAAACATTCACAGACCCTCTACTTCTCATTGTGTCTCTCAGGTGGGAGATGAATGCCATGAGATAGGCTTGATATGGTGGACTTTAATCAACAGCCACCAATGCATCTGAAATTCTTTATTGTTTAATAGTTCATGAAAAGCATGCTGACAGCAACAGGACAACATTAGTGATAGTAAAGCCCTGTCCAGTCTCATTTGATAACTTCTCCCTCTCTCCTTCTCTATCCCTCAGTCTCTCTGCCTTTTTATCCCTCTCTATGTGTGTGTAAAAGTCATGGACTTGTGGAGAGATGAAGTCAAATAATGTCTGTTATTTGCAATAACCAAGGTCATTTGAAAAGAACATCATCATCAGAACATCATCCATCATCCAAATAGACAGAGAACAACTAAACACACAAAACTAGAAATTTTGGCCATTGAGGCTTCCAATCTGTCCAAGAGGATTTGCTGTGTTTTCATTTTATTAAACACTAGTAAATAAAAAATTAATTTCTTAATAAATTTCTTTCTTTACTCTTGATCAGTAATTAGTTGTTTAATGTCCATGAAACTGTGGAATTGTTCTTTGTTCACTGAAGATGATAATCTTCATTGCATTTTGAACAGATAGGATGTACCAACTTGGCTTAATTATTCTTAATTTGTTAAGATTTGTTTTGCATCCCAATATGTGACCCATTTTAGAGAAGCTTCTGTGTCTGTTGATAATGGTATATGCCATTTGGTGTTTATGTCGATATATATTATTGTTGAAATCAAGAAAAAGAAACATTTTTGCAGGAATCTGTGGGAAAAGTTCTAGAGAAGTGGATAGTAGGACCCAAGTGTTATGACTGGGAGAATGGGGAAATGGGGGCTGGTATTTATCTGCTAATGGTAGGAGGAGAAAATTAAGGAGAGAGAAACATGGAGAGGAGAGGGATAAAGAACACTGCAGGTAACTGTAAGTAGAGATTGCTCATTTGTTTCCCAGCCACCCAGACACAAATAATAACACAAAATTTTATTAATCACAATATTGTTTAGTTGATAACTCAAGTATTTTTCTATCTATCACTTACAATTTAAATTAAGCCATTTCTATGAATCTGTTTATCACCAGGAGGCTGTGGCCTACTGCTAAGTTACAGCCTCTTTCTCCTTTGGTAGTTTCATGCTATCTCCCTGACTCTGACATCTTTCTCCCTGCATTCTGTTTAGTTTTCCATCCTTGTTCTATTCTGCCCTGCCATGGACTGAAGCAACTTCTTTATTAACAAATGGTAATAAAACACAGTCACAGCATACAGAGGAGAATCTCACATCATCTCCCCTTTTCTGACTAAATAAAAAAGGTGTTATATTTAACATAATAAAAATTACATAGACAAACAGATATCAAGCCAAGATTTACAGTTACAATATTTCTTTGTGAGTCTCAAATTTTATATATAAATTATTTTTTATCAAAATAAGGAAAATTAGAACTATCTGTCTTCAACTCTATGAAAGATCACAGTAGAACACAATATTACCTAAGTAAACTGCAAGTACTTTGTAAGCAACTTCCAAAGTTCTAGAATTGACAGAGACAGCTTGATGCCTACTCAGTCACCTAATGTTCTTCTGTAACATTGGGCCATGCATCTTCAGCTTGCATACTTTCACTGTCCATTGAGATTAATATTATTTCTCCTAAAACTGTAAAATGTACAATTTTCATTTTAAATCTTCATATGAATTTACTTGTAAGATATGTAGTAAGTGGTGAACATGCAAAGAAAGTAAAATAAAATAAATTAGTGAAGTTTTATTACAAATGAAATATGAATAAGATTTTAATAAAATAATGCTCACTTTGCTACTGCATTTCCTTTCAGACATTTGCACAAGTAACCTGTCTCAAAGGTTCACAGATCAGAGCACAAGTTATGCAGGAAGTTATGCAAATATGACCTTCCTCTGCTTGTGAAAACCACTCTGCCTTGACCCTGTAGGTCACAGAGGACTCTAGTCCTGTCTTCCCATTTGAAGATCAACACTGAAAACATTACAATCAACATGGGGTTAGGCTTGAACTGGGTTTTCTTGCTTGTTATTTTGAAAGGTAGATTACAAGGAATACTGAGTGCAAGAGTAGGTGTGAGTGATAGAGACAGTAGATGTGTGACAGTTTCTTGATCATTGTTGTCTCTGTTTGCAGGTGTACATTGTGAGGTGCAGCTGGTTGAGTCTGGTGGAGGATTGGTCTAGCCCAAGGAGTCATTGAAGCTCTCCTGTGCAGCCTCTGGATTCACCTTCACTAGCAATGCCATGTACTGGGTTTACAAAGCTCCAGGGAAAGGTCTGGAATGGGTTGCTGCCATAGGAGTTAAAAGTAATAATTATGTAACCTATTATGCCGATTCGGTGAAAGACAGATTCGCCATCTCCAGAGATGATTCCCAAAGCAACGTCTTCCTTCAAACGAACAACCTGAGAACTGAGGACACAGCCATGTATTACTGTACAAGGGACACAGTGAGGACTCTTGTGTGAGAGCCCAGCCAAAAACCTCTCTACTATGACCCGTGACCAGCAGGGGGCGATCAGCACACATGAAGCATAGAAGCAGGCATAATCGATACTTTTCTGTGTTATCTGGGTGCCCTCTCTATCTGATGGTTTTGTGGTGATCCTTTCTGCAATTAAATACTCTAATTTAATTCCTGTCTTTGAAAATAAGCAAGTCCTTCTTTGGTTGATTTTCTTTAAAAAAAAAATGACATCTAATCCTAACTCAACTACATGCAGAAAAGTCTATGAGACCAGGAGTGGTCCCCAGGATCAGCTGCAGGGGAAGCTCAGGAAACTCTAATAGAGTTTTCATTCAGACCCCGGGTAGTAAAGACCCTTGACTGGAGCAATGTTAGTAATTCAAGGGGAGCCAAGTGGAAGGAGGGGCCAGGTTCATTCACAAGTAAACACTATGTTCTCCAATCCCCTCTCCTCTTCATAAGGACTGTAATATAAGGCTAAGATGTGATGGAAATGAAATTTTAATCAAATGTTTTCCCTAACTGCATTTCTTCATTGTATCCTCCGTTTCTCTGTTGAATTGCAAAATTACACTTCTGACTGTTGTGCACCTAATTCAGAGCTCAGTCCTTCATCTGGAGTTAAGGGATAGCTTAATGTGTGGTCTGGGAACTATGCATCCTGTGTGTTTTCATGTGGATTCCCAGCTCCTGATCTGGATGACTTCAGTTATGAATTTATTCTCAATATATTCATAAATTTCCTGGAAAATGTGCCTCTAAGACTCAAAGAGTGAGCAGCTTTAAACTGACAACAAAGATCCAAATGTCCTCATGTCAGTGATAATGTGAACATATGCTTCTCCCAATACTGAAGCAATATTTTGATGAAGATATATTTCATCATTTATCAATTCTGATAGCCACTCACAAGTGATAAATTAGTTTTCTCAGAGGAATCTCACTAGGGAAAAAGATCAATCTCAATGATATTCCCAGCAATAGGTGCCAAACACAAGATCAACTTGTTACATCTTTTGAGGTTCTTTGTTTATAACAGAGATTGCATTTGTTTTTATGCTTTATTTTACCACACAGACACTTTGTATATATTTTGGTCTCATGGGATTCTTGATTATGTGAATGTGTGTGTGTGTGTGTGTGTGTGTGTGAGAGAGAGAAGGGGTTATTTTAGACTCACCAATCCCTAAGGAGTAAATGGCAGCAGAAGTAAAACAGGAATTTGTGCATTGAGATTTCAATAGACCCTGGCTTCCACTGTCAATTTCATTACACTCAGAGCTTATGTTGTAGTTGACAAGTACAATATCCATGCTATAACACCAGAGAGGTGATTTGTTAAATAGAACCCATATGTTAACACACGAAAGGCCACATTACATTCCTATTGCCTCTGTATAAGCATGAATCACTTATTAGCATAGATTAAGGTTATATGGCTCTCACAACTCTAAGAAACGTTTTGGGAAAAAGTGCCCAAAGACTTCACAGTTGATATCATAGGTATCCATAGTTCTGTTGATCACTCGTGTTGGCATGGACAGCAGTCTCCAATGTTCTGTGCTAGGGTTTTTGGACCATGATAGTCTAAATGGACTACCCCACATCACATTTAATTGTTCACCCTAACGAGATTCATGTGTCCCTTGAACCATTATAGGGTAAATCATATTAATGTATGTGATGAACTGATTGCAGTGGGATAGAAGAGCTCTATGTGCACAAGGAAGAGGATGGATCAAAGAATGAATTTCCTTAAACAGATTTGAGGCTTAGATATCACCATGTTGTTGCCTAAAACAGAATATTCTTTTTTTTCTGTCTCAAACAGGATCAATTGTTGATCTAACAAATACCCTCTCTCATGAGTATATATATATATATATATATATATATATATATATATATATATATATATTACAGAGGTTCTGGTTGTAAATAATAGAGTTTCAGGGTGTATATAAAAGGATCTCTATAAGCTCTACAGTAGCACATTACTACACTTCTGTCCCTAGTCCCTGAGCACACGTTTTCAACATGGACTGGCACTGGATCATGCTCTGTCTTGTGGCAGCATCTACAGGTAAGTGAATCTTTAAGTCTTAGGCCTGAGGGGGTAGAATGAGGGTGAAGTGACAGTGACAACCACTATTTCCTCTCCACAGGAATCCATTGTCAGCCTCATCTGCAGAAGTCTGTGTCTGAATTGAGGGGTTCTGGAGCTTCAGTTAAGGCGTCCTGCAAGGATTTTGACTCATGTCTTCCCCATTTCCAAGATGAGTTGGGTGAGGCAGATGCTAGCATGTGGGCTCAAATGGATGGAAACATACTCGCAAACATTCTTAGAATAAACTACAGGTAATAAGTTTGAGGACAGAGCCCCAGTCTATGCATACACCATTTTCAACACAGCCTAAATGGAGCTCAACATCCTGAAGCTGTGGACTCTGTTATCTATTACTGGCAAGACACAGAGACACAGCACACATCTGAGGCATGTCAGAAACTCTGAAGGAGCAAGAAGCTGCCTTGCTGCTGAAAGAACAGAGAAGAATAACATGAAGACTTGTTCAAAATTGTGGTTAACTGTTGAGGGAAGTAATAACAGGGCTAAGAATGAATTCTATTGCATAGGAATTTTCCTAGTGACACTTCATAAATGATTCAGAGATATTACTAAATGTGATACATATCCCCATGTTGATATTAATATCAGCACAGGTTACCACCATAAATGGGTGAATATCTTGGAGCAGAAGTGTTTGATCACCTAGTAAATCAAAGTCTAATTCTCAGGAGATGTCCAAAATTACTTTTCTATTACTATTAAAAATGATTTCATCATTCCAGTTTTTATTCATGAGATCTGAGTGGTAGGTTCAGAGATTAACCACTGATCACAGGTTCCACACTCATAGTCTTCCCAAGTCCCAATACCTGCCTTCTACTCATAGCATATTGCATTGCATTGAACCACGGAGACACTATAAGCTGTTCTACCATTTAAGGGATACATACTCAGAATGAATATCTAAGCAAGGAGAAACATGGAGATACATGGCATCTGTGATCTCTGGGGCTGGTCATTGGGAAGTGTAGGTGAGAACAGTGACCTGTTCTACTTGTTCTTCCATCACAGATTTCCTCTCCATGAAAAATCTGAATGCTGTGAAAAGATGTTTTCATCCTAATAATACCTTTTAGCAAGTGTGAATATTTTTCTCCAGTTGTAAGTTAGAATCTTGCAACTGGGTGCTGAATTAAAATTCTCCTATACTCATTGACTGTTGTCTTGTCCAATTGTTCTAAGAGGGGCATCATCCACCACAATATGGAAACAGAGGCAGACCCAGTGAGAATTCCCCAGAAGAGGTGGAGAAAGGATAGTAGGAGCCAGGGGGTCAAGAACACAACAAAAAAACTCAGAGAATCAGATAACCTGGAATCATAGGGATTCACAAGAGCCTGTACTAGTAATGAGACAGCCTCCTGAGGAATGGGCTAGGTCCACTGCATATATGTTAGAATTGGGTATCTTTGTCTTCTTCTTGTATTCCTAACAGTGGGGACAGGGAATGTCTAAAACTCTTTTACTGGCTTTGGGAACCTACTTGTCATACTGTGTCTCCTTGCTCAGTCAAAGTAGATGGGAGGTGATTAATCTTAGTGGAACTTGATAAGCCACATTTTGTTAATACGCATGGGATACCTGTCCTTTCCTCAATAGAAATAATGACTGAAACAGAGGAATGTGTGTGGGAAGGACTGGGAAGAGAGAAGGAAGCAGGAAACTGGTCAGGATGTAAAATAAGCAAATTTATATAAAAATTGAAAATAACAAATAATGCTTAAAATACCAGGGAGTTACCAAAGCGCACTACTACTTTCCACTAACTGCAACATATGGATTGATCAATATGTAGAAAAAATTTGGTCATTCTAATTCAGAAGTGAATAGATTCTGCAAGCACAATGAGTATAGCATCTAACATGGCTACAAGCCTTTAACTGAAGGTCCAAATGCATAGCTGCTTTAGAACTCTGTTAGAAGGGCCACAACATTGTATATTGCATGCAAAAGACCTCAGGCTTCTGAGTTTATAATGATTGTTGGGTCCATGGGAATAAATTCGTGAGTAGTAGAGACATGTCATTACTAATTAGGACTTCTTATGACACCACAGTGTGTGTGTGTGTGTGTGTATATATATATATATATATATATATATATATATATATATATATATATATATATATATATTACTTGATGAATCTTTGAATTATATCGTGTCCTTTTTGCAACTCTTTTTAAATATTTTTTTATTGAAAAAAAATTGTGCCTCATCCCAGCCTCCCATTTCCCTCCCACTCCCCACACTCCTCTTCCCCTTTCCCCACTCCTTTCCCTCTCTCTCTCCACTTAGAGTAGTCAGGGTTCCCTGCCCTGTGGAAAGTCCAAGGTCTTCCCCCTCCATCCAGGTCTAGGAAGGTGAGCATCCAAACTTGCTAGGCTTCCACAAAGCCAGTACATGCAGTAGGATAAAAACCCAGTGCCATTGTCCTTGGCTTCTCATCAGCCCTCATTGTCCACCATGTTCAGAGAGTCCGGTTTTATTCCATGCTTTTTCAGTCCCAGTTCAGCTGGCCTTGGTGAGCTCCCAATAGATCAGCCCCACTGCCTCAGTGGGTGGGTGCACCCCTCGTGGTCCTGACTTCCTTGCTCATGTTCTCCCTCCTTCTGCTCCTCATTCGGACCTTGGGAGCTCAGTCCAGTTCTCCAATGTCTCTGTCTCCATCCAACGCCAGGTGAAGGTTCTATGGTGATATGCAGTATGGCTATAGGATAGGGCCATTTCAGGTTCCCTATCCTCAACTGCCCAAGGAACTAACGGGGGACATCGCCCTGGGCACATGGGAGCCCCTCTAGGTTCAAGTCTCTTGCCAACCCTGAGATGGCTCTCTTAATTAAGATATATACTTCCCTGCTCCCATATCTACACTCCCTTTATTTCAACTATCCTATTCCCCGAAGTTCCCCCCATCCTCCCCTTCTCACATTTTTCTCCCCATCTACCCTGACCCCAATCTCACACCACCCCCAAGATCCCAATTTTTTTTTGCCGTCAATCTTGTTTACTTTCAATATCCAGGAGTATAACTATATATTTTTCTTTGGTTCACCTTCTTTTTTAGCTTCTTTAGGATCACAAATTATAGGCTCAATGTCCTTTCTTTATGGCTGGAAACCAATTATGAGTGAGTACATCCCATATTCATCTTTTTGGGTCTGGGTTACCTCACTCAGGATAGTGTTTTCTATTTCTATCCTTTTGCATGCAAAATTCAAGATGTCATAGTTTTAACCGCTGAGTAGTACTCTAATATGTATATATTCCACACTTTCTTTATCCATTCTTCCATTGAAGGACATCTAGGTTGTTTCCAGGTTCTGGCTATTACAAACAATGATGCAATGAACATAGTTGAACAAATGCTTTTGTCATATGATAGGGCATCTTTTGGGTATATTACCAAGAGTGGTATTGCTGGGTCCAGGGGTAGGTTGATCCCAAATTTCCTGAGAAACCGCCACACTGATTTCCAAAGTTGTTGCACAAGTTTGCATTCCCACCAGCATCCTCTCCAGCAAAAGCTATCATTGGTGTTTTTGATTTTAGCCATTCTGACTGGTGTAAGATGATATCAAGGTTGTTTTGATTTGCATTTCCCTGATGGCTAAGGATGATGAGCATGACCTTAAGTGGCTTTTGGCCATTTGAACTTCTTCTGTTGAGAATTCTCTTTTCAGTTCAGTGTTCCATTTTTTAATTGGGTTAATTAGCCTTTTAAAATCTAGTTTCTTGAATTCTTTATATATTTTGTAGATCAGACCTTTGTCTGTTGCGGGGTTGGTGCAGATCTTCTCCCAGTCAGTAGGTTGCTTTTTTGTGTTAGTGACAGTGTCCTTTGCTTCACAAAAGCTTCTCAGTTTTAGGAGGTCCCATTTATTCAATGTTGCCCTTAATGTCTGTGCTGCTGGGGTTATACATAGGAAGCAATCTCCTGTGCCCATATGTTGTAGGGTACTTCCCACTTTCTCTTCTATCAGGTTCAGTGTGTTCAGATTGATATTGAGGTATTTGATTCATTTGGACTTGAGTTTTGTGCATGGTAATAGATATGGATCTATTTTCATTCTTCTACAGGTTGACATCCAGTTGTAATAGCACCATTTGTTGAAGATGCTTTCTTTCTCCCATTGTATACCTTTAGCTCCATTGTCGAAAATCAGGTGTTCATAGGTTTGTGGGTTAAAATCTCGGTCTTCTACTCTATTCCATTGATCGTCTTCTCTGTTTTTATGCCAATACCAAGCTGTTTTCATTACTGTAACTCTGTAATAGAGTTTGAAGTCAGGGATGGTAATGCCTCCAGAAGTTCCTTTATTGTATAGGATTGTTTTGGCTATCCTGTTTTTTTTTTCCATATAAAGTTGATTGTTGTCCTCAAGATCAGTGAAGAATTTTGATGGGACCTTGATAGGGATTGCATTGAATCTATAAATTGCCTTTGGTAGAATTGCCATTTTTACTATGTTGATCCTCCCAATCCAAGAGCAAGGGAGATCCTTCCATTTTCTGGTATCCTCTTCAATTTCTTTCTTCAAAAACTTAATGTTCTTGTCAAATAGATCCTTAACTTCCTTGGTCAGAGTTACCCCAAGATATTTTATGCTGCTTGTGGCTATCATGAAAGGTGATGCTTCTCTGATTTCCGTCTCTGCTTCCTTATCCTTTGTGTATAGGAAGACAACTGATTTTTTTGGAGTTGATCTTGTATCCTGTTGCATTACTAAAGGTGTTTATCAACTGTAGGAGTTCTTTGGTAGAGTTTTTGGGGTCGCTTATGTACACTATCTTATCATCTGCAAATAATTAAAGTTTAACTTCTTCCTTTCCAAATTGAATCCTTTTGATCCCCTAATATTGTCTTATTGCTATTGCTAGAAATTCAAGCACTATATTGAAGAGCTATGGAGAGAGTTGACAGCTTTGTCTTGTTCCTTATTTTAGTGGGATGGGTTTGAGTTTTATTCCATTTAATTTAATGTTAGCTGGCAGCATGCTGTAAATAGCTTTTAATATTTTAGGTATGACCCTTGTATCCCTAATCTCTCCAAGACTTTTATCATAAAGGGATGTTGAATTTTGCCAAATGCTTTTTTGGCATCTAATGAAATGATCATATGTTTTTTTTTCTTCAGTTTATTTATATGATGGATTACATTGATAGATTTGCATATGTTGAACCAGCCCTGCATCTTTGGGATAAAGCTTACTTGATCATAATGGATAATTTTTCTTATATGTTCTTGGATTCAGTTTGCCAGTATTTTATTGAAAATTTTTGCATTGATATTCATGAATGAGACTGACCTGTAATTCTCTTTCTTGGTTGAGTGTGTGGTTTTGGTATCTGGGTAACTATAGCTTCATGAAAGGAATTTGGCAATGACTCTTCTCTTTCTATATTGTGAAATACATTAAGGTATATAGGTATTAGCTTTTCTTGGAAGTTCTGGAAGAACCAGACCCCAGATAGATGTGAACTGGGAAATAAGCCACAAGTAAAAGGTGTATGAAAATGCTAGAATCCAATGTGTTCATGTATTTTTAAAAAAGTCTCACATAGTTCAGCAGACATTGCATCAGATCAGCATATGCTGCAATTCTCACATTGTTTACCTTAGGAGCAGACTCTCATGCCATCTCTCAACAATTTCAGGGCCAAAAATTTTGTGAATATATTTCATTTTATGAGGAGCATGTCTCTGTGAAGCCATATGGATTAAGCAGGTAAAGACTCCTATACATTGTCACAAATGATAGCCATCAGCATCTCACCAAACTAGACTATGAGGGGAAGACTTCTAGACACCACTCAGACTAGAATAGAAGAAGAAATGACAACTTAAGTCCATTTAGCATCCTGAATTGTACAGAGAACTGCTCCTTTATAATGAGATGTTGCCCTGAGGGTGCTGCCCTATGAACTGAACGACCCAATGACATCATACCAATTATGGTCAGTGATAGAAGAGAAACAATGCAACTGACTGGTTCAAGCTGCTTTAACTCCTGGAATATTAGGCACAAATGATTTATGGTCCTGAACTTAGAACAAAACATATGTGAGTAGCTTAGCATGAATTTTTGTGTTAATATTTGTAGTTATAATTCAGAAATTTAAACCGCCATATTGACAAAATACTGTGTAGTCTTCTTGGATTTTCTCATTCCTGGAAGCACCTTCCAAATTCATCCTTCCATGTGAAAACTTTCAACTCCTGTAAAGCTTTACTAACACATTCTCTGTCCAAGGATAAGAAGATCCTGAATTCGGAGAGGGAGACAGAGAGAGAGAAAACTTTCTAAAGAGATATACGCACTACCCACGAGAATCCTTGTCAAAGGATCATCTCTCTTCTTTCATTCTCTTAAATACATATGGTAAATATATTGGGTTACATTTCAATTGGTGTAATTTTTATCTTCTTAATGTGAAAGTATTTTTCTTGAGTTTTTACCTGGTGTGTGAGCAACACAGTTGTTCCTCCTCTTTTTTTGACTCCTGTTCTGAGTCTCTAGAATTCATACATGAACACATTGGGGGAATACAGCTGAACTCAAAATCCACTGAGCTTCTTTAAGTTCATGTGCTCTCCCCCAGTTGTAACAAGATGAAAGCAGCAAAGACCCAGATCTGTCCTTATCTTCTGTATCACAAGCAAGAATAGCTAGAACTGGATCCATCCAGAAGGAGCTAGGCATTGAGAGAGACATTGACGATCATATAGGCAAAATTTAAAATCAACATCTCAAATATCCAGTCAGCATCACCTAAGAACCAGAGCCATTTCTTCCTGCAGCTGAGCTCTGTGAGCACTGAAGTTGCAGGGATACTGGTGCTCATGGCAGACAATTCCACTTCTGTGTAAGCCTTGACAAACCAACCTGCAGGCAATCTCAGAACAAGAAGGGGGCACAAAGGTACTAAGAATCCCTGGTAAAAAGATGAGGTTTGAGTTGAGGTTACTCTGTATTCTCTGTGGTATCCTTTTTAAAAACTAGTAACTTATCTGTTCTTCTTGTGACTGATATGTGATGTTTTCATGCTCAAGAAGAGTAAATATTATTAATTAAAATTTTCAGAGGTTTAATTTTCTTGTTTATTTTATTCAGTTTTCATTTGCCATTTATATATTTTTAAAATAAATTTTAATGCAATTTATTATAATTACTGATTTCCATCTTCTAACTTTTTCTGGGTCCTTCCCACTTCCCCGCCATCCAGCTCTTTGTCTCTGTAGACAACAAACACATAAACAAAATAAATTAAAATAGGATTAAATGAAGCAAAAATACACAGATCACAGAAACACACACACAAACACACACATGTGCACACACACAGTGAGAGAGAGAGAGAGACAGAGAGAGCAAAACTAAAGTAAAGCAAAGCAAACCAAAAGATGTTAAACTATTCAAACCTGGAACCATAGTACTAAGTAAAACATCTGTATCGAATCTTTGCAGGCATTGTGCATGCTTTCATAATCTCTGTAGGTTCATGTGTGCATCAGTCCTTTTGGAAAAGATATTTTCCTGAAAACACCTATCTGCTCTTGCTCCTACAGTCTCTTGAGTTTTTAGTTGTTCCCAGTAATAAAGTCTAACTATTGACTTATTCTGGTCAAGTAAAGACAATTGCCATACCTCATACTGATTTTAGACCTGTCAGGCCTCTCTGACTATTAACTCATTCAGAGTTATTCTAACTTGGCATTCAAATGTTCAGTTGATAACTCGTGTCTTTGGAAAACTGCACTGTTCATGCAGGCAGCTACCTCTGCTGAAAGCTCACGGGTTAAAATAAAATTCAGAGCTCACCGTCAGGCTTTCTACTTAGCTTTCTACAGTAACCCAGATAACCATAGATCAAGATGAGAACAGATCACTGAAATAGCACTAACAGCTAAAGTACAAGTCTCATCTAGATATAACAAGGCTTGCCTACAGTTTTCTATAATTCATTAATTTTGATGTAAATGCTCTCTCATCACATTATTACCTAAACACAAAATTATTGTCAACCAGAGAAAACTGCAAATTTGGAACAAGGCAACTCTGTACTGTTTATTTTTCCCATGTTTTGTTAGAGGAACAACGAAGGTAAGTTATGTTTCTCTTTATTCCTTAGTACACTTAAGTGTACTATAAGCAATCTCATTTAATTTTGTCATGCAACACACACTCCATGTTATCTAAATCTTTATTTTTTACTTCTGCTGCAAGAACATATATTTATACATAGTTTTCTTATCACCCCTAATTTTGGACTACCTTATACCAATTTCTGTTTTCTCAATTCCCATGTGCCACTTTATGCTTGAGAGTTTCTTCCTCCACGGTTCCCCTCTGGTTTCCTTTCATCCCTGATTTATTATACCTTCTCCCTTAGTTCCTCAGGATCTAATGACCCATTTCTAGTCACTTGAATTCTATAAATTAAATCCAAAAAACAAGTATTCAAACAGTGGAATCACATATAAGTGAGAACATAAAGCATTTATCTTCATGGACCTGGGTAACCTCACTCAGCATATTTTTTCCAGTTTCAACTACTTACTTATAGAGTCCCTGATTTTTGTTTTACTACTGAGTAATAGCCCATTGTTTATTTGACCAGCTTTCATTATCTACTTGTCCTTTGTTGGAAATCTAGGTCGATTCCATATCCTATCTGCTGTGACTAGACTAACAATAAATATTGATGTTCGAGTATCTTTACAGTAAGATGTATAGTCTTGGGTATATAGTTGGAGAGATAAAGTTAGAGCACAATATAGTTTTCTTGATTATTTTGATGAAATTTCCAAAGTCAGGACACTAGTGTACACTGTCATCAACAGTCCATGAGGATCACTCTTTCACCACAACCAAGCATGCAGTAGTTATCATTTATTTTCTTGTTCATAGTTGTTCTAAATGAGGTAAAAATAGAGCGTTAAAGTTGTTATGAACTGCATTTCACTGTGAGCCAAGGACTGTATTATTGTACACCATAGAGAAACAAACCAGAAATTGATTGGGAAATTCTCCCTTCAGCTTCCTTTCCCAATGTAGGAAGGTCTGCATTGGGAGAAAGGACATAAATGAGCGTATAAAGTTACAGATCTTGTAGTCTTCAATAACAGCCTTCTAGTTAGAAATACCCACTAGTGACTGAGAGTTATGTGGTGATCAAAATTTTTTTCTAATTATATTTATTGATTGACTTATTTTAAGTATATATCCCAGGTAAACATGTTCAAAAGCCCATGGCTTGAAATGGACATAGGCCCTACCCAAGTTTTAATGCTAATAGTCATGTTGTCAAAATGCAAGATAAATATTTATTTTACAACCAATAGATTAGTCCTGCTCATAGCCATGACTACAAGAACTTTTTTGTGCAATAGGTAATAATTACTGTAGACATTCATACCTGGTCAAATGCTAAGAATGGAAGAATATGTGCTCATCCACTTATGAGTCATCTGTATCTACTTTTCACCCAATACTCAGGGACCTTCACAAAAAAGATGAGATCAAGTTTAAGAACCACAATATGGGGTGGTAGCCATAAAATGTTGTCATCGGGACCTGAAATAGCTACTATACATTCTGAACTCTCAGAATCTACAGTTACCAGTACAAGATCTCAACAAATCAAGCAAGTCAACATCATATCATGAGAGTCTGTGAAGTAACAGTAAGTAAAGATGTCTACTTGTAAGCTTGGCAATATTATTTGAATTGCTTTGTACCTACTTGGTAGAAATGAGATCTGAATTTCATAAACTGTCCTCCAAGGTTCTTATATGCATCTTGGATTGTTTGTGCCTTGCTGTCACCAATGTAACAATTTTTAAAAAATATATTAAAAAATGGCCAGATCAGGCTCTGTGTCTCCCATTACTAGGAGTCTTTGACAGGATTAACTTCACAGATTGCATAGATTTTCCATTGTACCAGTTTTCCTTAATAGAATACCTTCTGTATCCATGCAAGGTCTAAAGTGGAGGTGTTAGGACACCAAACCAGCACAAAACCTACAGTTAGCTTGTATTGCCTGGAGAGTGTTTTGTGACTGGAACCTAGCAGAATCTTCATCATTGAGACCAAGGAGACTGCATCCAGCAACTGATGGGAGCAGATTCATAGTTCTAGAGCCAAATAGTATGTGGAATTCATGGAGTCCTACTAAGGAGTAGGAGAAAGGATTGTAAAATCCAGAGGTCCCATACACACCATGAGATCACTGTCCATATAATCAACTAATGAGGACTCATGGGGGTTCGTGGAAATCAGGGATCACATAGGGTTGTCTTAGGTTCTAAGTATACCTGTTATGGCTGAATAGGTTAGCATTGTTTGGTAATACTAACACTGGAAACATGGTATGTCTGATTCTTTGTCCTACTTGTTGGACACTTTTCTTCCTACTGGGTTGATTCTTCCAGGATGATGATATCATATTTGCCTGGTTTTATTTTAGCTTGCTATGCTATATTTTATGGATGTTTCTGGAATGTCTACTTTTTTTCTGAGGGAAGACAGAGCAGGATGCATGTGCTGGAGAGCAGAAGTATGGGTGAGAGAGAAGAGTAAGGAGAAACTTTGATTTTGATGTACTTTATAAGAAAAAGATTAAAAATTTAAAGAAATATTGCAACATGATGAGCAGGGACTCTTTGTGGGCCAACACCAAGTTTTGGGTCTATTGGTATTAGATAACTGATGAGAAAAGTATAATCACTTTTGGGAAGGTATCTAGAGGTTCCTTCTTCACATTTCTTCACTTTGGAATACTACACCTATATGTGTATAGATAGCACAGTTTGGATTTACTCTGTTATTATGAAACAAAAAAAGAGATTTTCTTGGAAGGTTCCCAAAGAAGTCAGGGGTACTTAGTTGGGAATAGACATGATAAAAATATATTTTATACATGAATAAAAATTTTATACAATGAGCACGATTATTTTGAAAAATTAAGACGTCAATTTTATATATGTTTAGAATTTTTGTTTTAAAATTCTTATCCATTTTACACTGTGCATATTTCCCACACAACTCCTACCCTTCATTTTCTAGATATTCCTGTTTTTGCTATATTCTGCTAGACATTTTCATTTCTAAGTTTTTAGATAGTTGTACAAATATTTCTGTGTACTTATTCAATATATAAATAAACTACTTAGAGTTTCATATAGTATCTGTATTTCAGATATAATTTTAATTAATCCGGTTATCTCCACTTACATTGATTTTCCTAAAGGTAATATAAGTTCCTTATTCTTTCAGATGACCTAGTCCTGTTGTGTCACACATATAGTCATGTCTTCTTGGTGCAATCTTCTGCTTACAGGCATGAAATTTATTTTTTTAAGTTTTGATAGATAGTGCAACATTAAACATCAATGTGCAAATATGTCTGAGGTGTGTTTATTTAGGTCATTTCAGTGAGATTTTGTATGAAACCTTCTGGTATGCAAATGTTAAATATACATATATATATATATATATATATATATATATATATATATACATACACAAAATTAGGCTATAATTTCTCAAAATTTAGAAAGTTTTGAAATTTCCAGTCTCTACCATTATCATCAAAACCTCTTCATAAATCTGTCAGACAACATTGTCACAAAGTGGAGCAACTGCCTCAGGCCAGAAATATATTGAGAGCTTGGGTCCTGTTCTTATACCCACACCATCTGCAGAGCTGAGGGAATGGTGTGAGATACATTTCCTCAGACATGATAAAAACTTGAATTTCATCATCCTCTTGCTTGACTAAAGTGTCCTCCCTCACCTTCTCAAACTAGACTAGGTGCTTCTTTAAGAAGTCCCCTGTTCTTGAATATGCAAATTACCTGAGTCTATTATGGTAAATACAAGAATGTCCACTCCCGACAACAACATATGATCAGTGTCTTCTCCATAGTCACTGAGTACACAAGGCCCACACAATGGGATGGAGTTGTATCATTCTCGTCCTTCTGTCAGTAACTCCAGGTAAATGATTTCTAATTCCAAACCTGAGGAGAAGACAGGAATTCAGGTGACAATGTCTCTGACAATCTACTCTGTCTTTTTCTTCACAGGTGTCCACTCCCAAGTACAGCTGCATCAGTCGGGACCTGAACTGGGGAAACCTGGGACCTCAGTGAAGTTGTCCTGCAAGGCTTCAGGCTACACTTTCACTAACTATGAAATGCACTGGGTGAAGCAGAGTTCTGGGCAGGGCCTGGAGTGGATTGGAGCTATTAATCCTGAAAATGGGGGTACTGCCTACAATCAGAAGTTCCAGGGCAAGGCCAAACTGACTGCAGACACATTCTCCAGCACAGCCTACATGGAGCTCAGCAGCCTGACATCTGAGGACTCTGCAGTCTATTACTGTACAAGACACAGTGTTGCAACCACATCCTGAGTGTGTCAGAAACCCTGTAAGAGCAGGAAGCTGGTCTGGGATTGACATGACAGAGAAGATGAGTTTTAAAACATTTACAATATCAATTATTCTGAATGTTGTTTTGCCTCTCACTTTTTTGCAACAAATTTTCAAAATTACATCTGTGAAGGAAGGAATGTTGATTTACTGTATATCATACCTTCACAATCTTTTCACCAATGACCACATTCAATGAAATGTTTCTTCATTAATAAAATAATAAGACAGTGAAAACTATGATTATGAAGCATGATAAAAAATCCATCTCTAGATTCTAAGAGAATGGGGCATTTTGAAGGTAGTTTTTAATAAACTGAAATATGATTTTCAATAGTAAAGTCCAAATAATAACTGTTGGGAAAACAAAAGTCCTTCAGAGTCTTAAATGTTACATGACTTCAGGTTTAAAGTTAACTCTGGCTGTATAGTCCTGCATAAGTTCCAGTCTCTTAGAATGCTAGATATATGTCAAAATGCACTATGCAGGAATATAATTCCTGTAAATTGGTCAAGTGTGATTAAATAACTTTTCACTAAAACCGTTAATTATATCAATGTATATACATGTTAATTGAGGTAGATTCTGAGATCATACATTATTCCCTTGTCCCATGTTTACTTCCCTCCCAGCCTCAGAAACTTGCTCCACAGTTTCCAACCTTTATAGAACATAGAACTATACTGATACATCATTAACTCTCACAGGCCATTTGATATCAATCTGGTGGTCACATTTGTTCTACAGTGTTTGGAGTTTTGGATGGTTGAATACTTGTGAACATCATCAATCAGTTGTGCTTGTCTATTACCTCACTTTATCTTCAGTGTTCACTGATACAGCTTTAGCAAACAACACCAAAGAAAATATTGGTTTTCACGGAGATCTGGAAATCAACTAAGGTGCAGCTTACTATTCATTCTTTAAACATCTACTCAATTTGTTTTTGTCTCTATTTCCCAAGGTCTGTCAGGCTTTATGTGGATGCAGTCATCCACACGTTGGGCACCATTTGTGTTTGGGGTTTCTGTCCTGAAGGCGTAAGTCATAAACAATCCCACACCAGTTTGGAATTATGATTAATAGGGTGGTATTTATTTAAAGGGGAAAAAATACAGGTCACCATCCCAGACAACAACCCTCTGCGCAATCAGGAAGAAGTCTAGTCGCTGGAACTGGAGCAGGAAGCCAAGAGAGCGAGAAGAGAAGTAGCCGCTTTTTTAAAGGGAGAGAGACCACTCCCCAATGGGCTGGTATCTCAGCGGGTATTGGCTGGAGGAACAGAAGGACCTCCCACAACACTGTCCTGCCTGGTTTCCACAGTTGTTAAGTCTCAAAGAAATCATACAGAGGTCTACATTAAGTATAAACTGATAGGCCCATTAGCTCAGGCTTTAAATTAACCCTTATAACTTATATTAACCCATTATTCTTAATTGTGTTTGACATATTGCTCAGTAATTTTATCCTCAAGACAGTCACATATTGCTTCATCTCTGGTCAGGAGAGGACTGCTGAGAAATGGCTTCCTTCTTCCCAGAATTCTCCTGCCTATACTTACTGCCTGGATACTGGCCAATAAGCATTTATTTAAAATATAATTGACCTAATACATGTTCCCACACCATTAAGTCCAAGATTAATATTGTTCAACTGATTTTCTGTAAAAGCACTGCTTCCTCCAAAGCATTGAAATGAACCTGAAGGCCCCTGTCTTCTAGATTTTTAACAATTTTTGGGTAACATATTTTGAGAGCCAATTAACTTGCTTGAAAGTATGAACCTGTTGTACTAAGGCAGTTGTATATACAACAGTTCTTATAGAAGTAATAGGTATAGTAATGCCCAAATTAAAGCAGCATTTAGTAATTTAGGCCTACTAAGAACATTAGTAATTATTTTTATAGCACAGGTTAAACAGATTCATCAGACATATATACCAGATTCTGAAATTATTCCTGTAGACTTTTTGATGATAATAAATAAATAAATGACAAGGTACAATGTAATCCCTACTTTATGCTGAAATTAATGTGTGGTAGTTAGGAATTGAAAAAGCTGCAATGTTGGCAAAGTCCAGTAAGTTCAGCTTAGTTCTCTTATTGTTCATTCTCTGTAGGACCATCTGAGACTAGGGATGTGTAGTCTGTGAGGCTGGACCAGGGTATAAATTCTGTGGAAACAGCTAAAGTTGATGCTGGATTTGCTGGAGGTGTCTGTGGTTGATTTAAAACCTGTTGGACCAGATAATCTAGGGACAGAAGTAAAGCTAAGTAGTTCAGACAAAAATTATGGTGGGTTCATGGTCCTGGTAGATGAGAAAGCAGATTTTCAATATTGCAATGTTTATATTTCATATATTTATAGAATATATTCATAATCTTTCTATATAATGTTGTAGTAATAGGAGCTGTGAGTTGCATTCTGCCACCCAGCTCCTGCCACCGGCTAGCTTTACCCAAAATAACAACACACAAACTGTATTCATTTAAACACTGCTTGGCCCACTACCTCTAGCCTTTACTGGCTAATTCTGATCTCCTGATCAACCCATCTCTAATAAACTGTGTAGCACCAGTCTTACTGGGAAAGATTCAGCATGTCTGACCTGGTGGCTTGCTTCATGGTGTCTGGCTGGGAGAGAGGAGCATGGCCTCTGTGCTCAATTCCACTTCCTCTCAGCATTCTGTTCTGTTTACTCCTCCCACCTATGTTTTAACCTATGAGGCCAAGCAGTTTCTTTATTACTTAACCAATGACCTTCCTCCATCATAATTTTTTTATCCATCTAAGTCTCTGTGTAGGTAACTTCAGCTAATCTAACTTTGTTGTAGTATATGCCACCCAATTGCATGTGCATTTAGTGGGAAAAGGCTTGTGATCTGAAATGTGGCCAACTCCTATAGCCAACCAAATCTTGTTGACCTTTTCAAACAGATTTTGTTTTGATTATCTTGTTCAAGTATAGATGTTTCAAAAATGTTTCATAACCTCATAAAGAAATGGTTTCTTTATGTGTGTAAAGAAGACCTTCAAGTAGATAAGACTATCTCCCTAAAGCAGGGTATAGTATGGTCAGAACTGTCCTGAGGAAGCTTAGAGATAGCATTCCTTGCAGAAGGCACAGACAGCCCTTATATTAGTGGATTCTTCAAATCAAGAACTGGCACTGTAGAGCCACCAATTCCTAAGAAGCAAATGGTATCAGAATCTGATAAGGAAGGGTGGATATGGGAGCAGGGAAGTATATATCCTAATTAAAGGAGCCATCTTAGGGTTGGCAAGAGACTTGACTCAAGAGGGGCTTGCAGGTGTCCAAGGAGATGTCCCCAGATAGTACCTTGGGCAACTGAGGAGAGGGAACCTGAAATAACCCTATTCTGTAGCCATACTGATGAATATCTTGCATATCACCTTAGAACCTTCATCTGGCGATGGATGGAGATAGAGACAGAGACCCACATTGGAGCACCGGACTGAGCTCCCAAGGTCCAAATGAGGAACAAAAGGAGAGAGAACATGAGCAAGGAAGTCAGGACCGCGAGGTGTGCACCCACCCACTGTGACAGTGGGGCTGATCAATTGGGAGCTCACCAAGGCCAGCTGGACTGGGACTGAATAAGCTTGGGATAAAACCTGGCTCTCTGAACATGGCAGACAATGAAGGCTGATGAGAAGGCAAGGACAATGGCACTCGGTTTCAATCTTAGTGCATGAACTGGCTTGGTGGGAGACTAGCCTGTTTGGATGCTTACATTCCTGGACCTGGATGGAGGTGGGAGGACCTTGGAATTCTCACAGGGCAGAGAATCTGGACTGCTCTTCAGACTCGAGAGGGAGGCAGAATAGAGTCGGGGGATGGGAAAGGAGGGGGGAGAGA
Source organism: Microtus agrestis (assembly GCA_902806775.1). Taxonomy (NCBI): domain Eukaryota; kingdom Metazoa; phylum Chordata; class Mammalia; order Rodentia; family Cricetidae; genus Microtus; species Microtus agrestis. The sequence goes on along the minus strand of CADCXT010002674.1, from coordinate 95,192 downwards.
AGTGGAGGGAGGGGGAGAGGAGTGGGAGAAGGAGGAGGAAATGGGAGGTGCGGAGGAGGCAGAAATTTTATCAACAAAAAATAACCAGCAACCCTTCTTCACTGTATGTTCTGACCAGTGCACAAGACCGGTTTTAAGCTCCTACACTAAGGCAACCCACCCAGACCGGGGAGTGCCTGCAATTCAGACAGGTCTCAAGGTTCCCTGTAAGGGAGCTCGGGCACCTACAGCTGGTGCTCCAGGGTCTCCTGGACTCCGCGCTGCCTCCCACATCCTCCCTCTTGTCCCTGGATCTTTGGGCTACCAGGCGGCCCTGTTTAGGTGCTGAGAAGTTCCATCTGGACAGGTGAGTGTCTGCTAGCCAGAGGCGGCCCTGTTCAGGTGCTGACGAGTTCCATCTGGACGGCCTGCATTTTCTGCAAGGTCATTTGCTCTGGAACAGTTTTCTGCTCCTACACTAAGGCCACCCACCCAGAGTAGCGTCCGAGTTGTGGTGCTGAGGAGTGCCACCTGGACGGGTAGGTTCCTGCTCCTACACTGAAGAGATACACCCAGAGACTCAGTCACAGCAAAGACTGGACCAAGACACCAGGTCTCTCCTGGCTTCATTTGAAGGAAAAGATGGGAAGGCGCCAATGCAAGAATTCCCCCAACAACCTGAAAGGCAACATGACAGACCAGAATCCAGGGATCCCAAAATAAGAATTGTACACAGTACTCCAGAAGAATTAGAAGAAATCGACTCGAAAGTGAATTTCATGAAAATAATAGAAGACCTTAAACAGGAGGTGAAAAACTGCCATAAACAATTAGAGATGACAAATGAAAAGGTAGAGGAAATGAATCAATCACTCAAAGATACCCAAGAGAACCAAGAGAAACAAGAAAAAGCAATCAAACAGGTAAGGGAAGCGGTTCAAGACTTGAAGAATGAAATGGAAGTAATGAAGAAAACACAAACCGAGGGAAGGATGGAGATGGAAAATCTGGGTAAACGAGCAGGAGCTACAGAGACAAGTACTACCAACAGATTACAAGAGATAGAAGAAAGATTGTCAGACACTGAAGATACCAAAGAGAAAATAAACACACTGATCAAAGAAAACAGCAAAACCAACAAATTCTCATCACAAAACATTCAGGAAATATGGAACACAATAAAAAGACCTAACCTAAGAATAATTGGGATAGAAGAAGGAGAAGAAGTACAGCTCAACAGTCCAGAAAATATATTTAATAAAATGATAGAGGAAAACTTTCCTAACCTAAAGAAAGATATTCCTTTGAAGGTACAAGAAGCATACAGAACACCGAATAGACTGGACCAAAAAAAAAATCTCCTTGCCATATAATAATCAAAACACAAAACATACAGAATAAAGAAAGAATATTAAGAGCTGCAAAGGAAAAAGGTCAAGTTACTTTTAAAGGTAAACCTATCAGACTTACACCTGACTACTCTATGGAAACCATGAAAGCCAGAAGGTCCTGGATAGATGTACTGCAGAAGCTAAGAGATAATGGAGGCAAGCCCAGACTATTATACCCAGCCAAGCTTTCATTCACTACAAATGGAGAAAACAGAATTTTCCAGGATAAAAACAAATTTAAACAATATGTAGCCACAAATCCAGCCTTACAGAAAGTATTAGAAGGAAAATCACAAACCAAGGAGCCCAACAATGACCACAATAACTCAAACATCTAGAGTCCCTTCACCAGTGCAACTCAAAGAAGGCAAACAAACTCTATGACTAAAATCAAGACCGGAGTTAACAACCACTGGTCATTAATATCCCTTAATGTCAATGGACTCAACTCACCTAAAAAAAGGCACAGGCTAAGAGATTGGATACGCAAACAGGATCCAACATTCTGCTGTTTACAAGAAACACACCTCAACCACAAAGACAGGCACCTACTTAGATTAAAGGGATGGGAAAAGGTTTATCAAGCAAATGGTCCTAAGAAACAAGCAGGTGTCGCCATACTAATTTCTAACAAAGTTGACGTCAAATTTAAATCAATCAGAAGAGATGGAAAGGGACATTTTATACTCATAACAGGAACAATTCATCAGGATGAAGTCTCAATCCTGAATATCTATGCCCCTAATATAAAAGCACCCATGTACGTAAAAGAAACATTACTAAAACTCAAGGCTGCCATCAAACCCCAAACACTAATAGTAGGAGATTTCAACACTCCTCTTTCACCAATGGACAGGTCAATTGGACAGAAACCTAACAGAGAAATAAGAGAATTAATGGAGGTAATGAATCAAATGGACTTAACAGACATCTATAGATCATTCCACCCAAATAAAAAAGAATATACTTTCTTCTCTGCAGCTCATGGAACCTTCTCGAAAATTGACCACATCTTCGGTAACAAAGCAAACTTACACAGTTACAAAAAAATATTCGTAACCTCCTGTGTCTTATCAGATCACATGGTCTAAAGTTAGAACTCAACAACAATGCTACCCCCAGAAAACCTACAAACTCATGGAAACTGAACAGTCAACTATTGACCCACACCTAGATCAAAGAAGAAATAAAGAAAGAAATTAAAGTCTTCCTTGAATACAATGAAAATAAAGAAACAACCTACTCAAACTTATGGGACACTATGAAAGCAGTCCTAAGGGGAAAGTTCATAGCCCTAAGTGCCCACTTAAAGAAAACAGAGAAATCACACATTGGAGACGTAACAGCCCACATGAAAGCTCTAGAAAAAAAAGAAGCAGACTCACCAAGGAGAAGACTGGAAATAGTCAAACTGTGGGTGGAAATCAACAAAATAGTAACACAGAAAACAATCCAAAGAATCAGTGAAACAAAAAGCTGGTTCTTGGAGAAAATCAACAAAATTGATAAACCCCTATCCAAATGAATCAAACGGCAGAGAGAGAATATGCAAATTAATAAGATCAGAAATGAAAAGGAACACATAACCACAGACATAGAGGAAATTCAGAGAATCATTAGCTCTTACTACAAAAGCCTGTATGCCACAAAACTGGAAAATGTAAAAGAAATGGACACTTTTTTAGATAAATACCATATACCAAAGCTAAATCAGGACCAGGTGAACAATCTAAATAGACCTGTGAGTCGAGAAGAATTAGAAGCTGTTATCAAAAACCTCCCTACCAAAAAAAGTCCAGGACCAGACGGTTTCAATGTGGAATTCTACCAGAACTTCCAAGAAGACCTAATACCTATACTCCTTAATGTATTTCACAATATAGAAACAGAAGAGTCATTGCCAAATTCCTTTTATGAAGCTACAGTCACTCTGATACCAAAACCACACAAAGACTCAACCAAGAAAGAGAACTACAGGCCAATCTCACTCATGAACATCGACGCAAAAATCCTCAACAAAATACTGGCAAACCGTATCCAAGAACACATTAGAAAAATTATCCATTATGATCAAGTAGGCTTCATTCCAGAGATGCAAGGCTGGTTCAACATACGAAAATCTATCAATGTAAACCACCATATAAATAAGCTGAAAGAAAAAACCATATGATCATCTCATTAGATGCTGAAAAATCTTTTGACAAAATTCAACATCCCTTTATGATAAAAGTCTTGGATTGATTAGGGATACAAGGGTCATACCTAAATATAATAAAAGCTATTTACAGCAAACCGACAGCTAACACCAAACTAAACTGAGAGAAACTCAAAGCCATCCCGCTAAAATCAGGAACACGACAGGGCTGTCCACTCTCTCCATACCTCTTCAATATAGTGCTTGTAGTTTTAGCAATAAGACAACATAAGTGGATTAAGGGGATTCGAATTGGAAAGGAAGAAGTTAAACTTTCGTTATTTGCAGATGATATGATAGTGTACATAAGCGACCCCAAAAACTCCACCAAAGTACTTCTACAGCTGATAAACACCTTTAGTAATGTGGCGGGATACAAGATCAACTCAAAAAATCAGTCGCCCTCCTATACACAAAGGATATGAAAGCAGAGAGGGAAATAAGACAAGCATCTCCTTTCACGATAGCCACAAGCAGCATAAAATATCTCGGGGTAACTCTAACCAAAGAAGTGAAAGATCTATTTGACAAGAACTTTAAGGCATTGAAGAAAGAAATTGAAGAGGATACCAGAAAATGGAAGGGTCTCCCTTGCTCTTGGATTGGGAGGATCAACAAGTAAAAATGGCAATCCTACCAAAGGCAATCTATAGATTCAATGCAATCCCCATCAAGATCCCATCAAAATTCTTCACTGATCTTGAGAGGACAATAATCAACTTTATATGGAAAAACAAAAAACCCAGTATAGCCAAAACAATCCTATACAATAAAGGAACTTCTGGAGGCATTACCATCCCTGACTTCAAACTCTATTACAGAGCTTCAGTAATGAAAACAGTGTGGTATTGGCATAAAAACAGAGAAGTCGACCAATGGAATCGTATAGAAGACCCTGACATTTTCCTACAAACCTATTAACACCTCATTTTTGATAAAGGTGCTAAAAGTATACAATGGAAGAAAGAAAGCGTCTTCAACAAATGGTGCTGGCACAACTGGATGTCAACCTGTAGAAGAATGAAAATAGACCCATATCTATCACCATGCACAAAACTCAAGTCCAAATGGATCAAAGACCTCAATATCAATCTGAACACACTGAGCCTGATAGAAGAGAAAGTGGGAAGTACCCTAAAACAGATGGGCACAGGCGATCACTTCCTAGGTATAACCCCAGCAGCACAGTCATTAAGGGCAACATTGAATAAATGGGACCTACTGAAACTGAGAAGCTTCTGTAAAGCAAAGGAAACTGTTACTAAGACAAAAAGGCAACCCACTGACTGGGAGAAGATCTTCACCAACCCCGTAACAGACAAAGGTCTGATCTCCAAAATATATAAAGAACTCAAGAAACTAGACTTCAAAATGCTAATTAACCCAATTAAAAAATGGGGCACTGATCTGAAGAGAGAATTCTCAACAGAAGAAGTTCAAATGGCCAAAAGACACTTAAGGTCATGCTCAGCCTCCTTAGCAATCAGGAAAATGCAAATCAAAACAACATTGAGATATCATCTTACACCTGTCAGAATGGCTAAAATCAAAAACACCAATGATAGCCTTTGCTGGAGAGATTGTGGAGAAAGGGGTACCCTCGTCCATTGCTGGTGGGAATGCAAACTTGTAAAACCACTTTGGAAAGCAGTGTGGCGATTTCTCAGGAAAGTCGGGATCAACCTACCCATGGACCCAGCAATGCCACTCTTGGGAATATACCCACGAGAGGCCCGATCATATGACAAGGACATTTGTTCAACTATGTTCATAGCAGCATTATTTGTAATAGCCAGAACCTGTAAACAACCTAGATGCCCTTCAATGGAAGAATGGATGAAGAAAGTGTGGAATATATACACATTAGAATACTACTCAGCGGTAAAAAACAATGACTTCATGAATTTTGCATGCAAATGGATGGAAATAGAAAACACTATCCTGAGTGAGGTAACACAGACCCAAAAGATGAACATGGGATGTACTCACTCATAATTGGTTTCTAGAGATAAATAAAGAACCTTCATCTGACGATGGATGGAGATAGAGACAGAGACCCACGCTGGAGCACTGGACTGAGCTCCCAATGTTCCAATGAGGAGCAGAAGGAGGGAGAATATGAGCAAAGAAGTCAGGACCACAAGGGGTGCACCCACCCATGGAGACAGTGGGGCTGATCCATTGGGAGCCCACCAAGGCCAGCTGGACTGTGACTGAAAAACCATGGGATAAAACCGGACTCTTTGAATTTGGCGGACAATGAGGGCTGCTGAGAAGGCAAAAACAATGGCACCAGGTTTTGATCCTACTTCATGTTCTGGCTTTGTGGGAGCCTAGTCAGTTTGGATGCTCACCTTCCTAGACCAGGATTGAAGGGGGAGGACTTTGAACTTTCCACAGGGCAGGGAACCCTGGCTGCTCTTCTGTCTGGATATGGAGGGGGAGGAGGGGGAGGGGGAGGAGTGGGAGGAGTGGGAGGGAAATGGGAGGCGGGGAAAAGGCAGAAATTTCTTTTTTTCCAATAAAAAAAACTAAAAAAAAGGAGGATAGCTTACAAACTTTTGGTTGGATTTCCAATGGTTAAAGCTCTATTGATAATATTCTTATGGGAGACCTTGAGCTGCTAGGTAAAATTCTTACCAAAAACAGTTTCCAATAGAGAGCTTAAAACAGCTGCCTAACAGGTACTCAACAGGTAAAGTATAAATCAACAGATAAAGTATACAATAATCAACAAATACAGTATATTAATTATAATTCAGCTATGGCAAGAGTGTATATTAAATGTAAAACTTATTCTACAACAGTTATATAAAACATGCTGCTTATGGCTAAATCTTCTCAGTTTTGCTAGTTAAGATAGTAAACTCTTAATTTAAACCAGTAGCCTGTCTGATATAAAAGGACAAGATAGAATCTGGATAATGGTTTAACAAAATATTGACTATGATCAATGTTTCTTATACTAAACAGTAGATTCATTGATAATTTTAAGATTGATTCTTGGACAATTGCCTTTGCTAAATTCAAAGGCCAAAAACAATGGTCTTTTCCCAGAGCATTGCTACAATTTATGCACCTGTATTTTGCTAATGTTATAGCAAAAAATATCTTAAAGGATTTTATGCTAAATTTTACAAATGGCTCTTCCAATGGAGGAACGGCATATATGGCTAATAATAATAAAAATTATGGAGCATAACAAGGTTCTTTCAAAGCAACTCATAAAAGTTGCCAGCAGATCCTGATGCAAACGGATCTGGCTTGATGACACAAAGCTGACCTTTGCTAAGACAAGGTGAAAAAGCCCTTGCAATGCATTATGAAAAAACCCGACCTGTATATATATTTGGGGTCGAGGATGTGTTTGTGCTTTCTTCACAGAAAGAAAATAAAATCTGGACGTGATGTCGAGGCTGTGGACACAGAGGAGTTCCAGACTTCAAGAGGTGATTGAGGAGAGGTCCTTGGTCCGGTCTTCCCTGCCCCCAAGGAAAATAGTGCCTGCTGACAAAACCAGGTACACAACTCTGCAGGGTGTCATCCTGCCTCCAGAGTCCAGGGACACCCGGCTGACATAAGTGCCAGGATGTGCTTCATGTAGCTGAATCCAGCTCGCCTAACCCAGGTTCCCCCACCTGTCCTGGAGCACAAATGCTAAACTGCTTCTGCAGCTTGAACTCTGGTTTGCTTTGGAGCTGAGTTGCAGATTAAACATCAGACTGCTTTAAACTTTGGGACACAGAACTCATTTTAATTAAAATATTAACCTCTCTTCACTTAAGAAGGGGGAAAATTGGGGGTTCCTGTCACTGTTGCTCAGAGACTGGAACTGGTGGTATTTGATAACAACATTGTATGTCATTGTACTCCTACTGAAATTGATCTAATGATATTTGTAACTGCTTATAGATGTTGGGAAAAGTTTGGTACATGCTGTAAAGTGTTTGGGTTTAATGCATATGTTAAAAATTTTAGATTTTGATCCCTTTTACACTGCCCTAATTTTTGGCAGGCAGCACACGTAACTTTATGTGGAGTAGGCACTTAGGAAGGAGGACATACCACATACCAGACTAAAAGGTGAATACTGGGTTGGGAAAAAGCCCTTTCTTCTTGTCTGGAGATGTAGTTATTGGTGCCAAAATTATATCATTATATCTTTTGTTTGAGGAGCTCCTCACAGTCTTTTCATTAATGATAGACACAGGGGCCCAATGACGGGAGTTAGTGTGGATCCTCGCCTGAAAAGCACACCAGACAGAGGTTGTAGAAACCGGCTCCACATGGCATGGTACAGGTATGAGGGCACTCTCCACATGTCCTAAGACAGGGTGCCCTGTGATCTGTTAACTTTAATCCTGCTAGATGCCTTTTATTTGAGGAGCTGCAAGGACGGACGACTTATGGCAGAATAATCCCCCAACCCAAGACAGGGCCCTGGGAACCCTCGGATGGGTAAGGGGGAAAGAAAAAAGGCTCGGTCCCCACTCGACCTAAGAATCATCAGGCACCCCTCTGTTCCCAGCAGAGCTAAATTGCTTCACCACTCGAGAGGAGGGTCCCTCCTTATCTCAGTCCCTTCTCGTTTAGATCTGACACCATGGTTGACTCTGACTGGTGCTCTCCACGTAGTAACTACCTGCCTTTATATAAGTGAAAGGGGGATCTGTTGGGAGCTGTTTCCCCCTAAAAATCATTACAGGAACCATCACCCTGGGGAGTCTGCAGGGAACCCCCCACCCATAATTGTGCTAAGAATAGTTCTATTGCCCCACACCCAATTAAAGCTGTTAATGGAGAAAAATAAATAAATAAAATAAAATGAAAAAAATATCTAGTCAGTCAAAGCTGCAACATAAATTAGGGAGGGGCTAATAAAGTCCCACTCGTCACTGGGAGACTATGAGCAATTTGTGGATGCTGGAAGAGGGTTATTTGTTTCATTTTAAAACTATAATAGTTTTATTTATTCTTTGAAATTTTCATGCATTTATTCAAGGCATTTGGATCATAGTCATCTATCCCTACCTTCCCCCAACAATGCTACCTAGTTCGCTCCATCCTGTCTCCCTCTCAGCTGTCATTCCTTTTTTTTTAATTGATAACCTTCTGCATTCAATTAACCCTCTGTTGTCTTTATGTGTATGGGGAGGAGGCACCTACTGAGGCATGGGAAACCTACTAGCAGTCATGTGTCCAAAAAAGTGACCCTCCCTCCTTTAATAACCATCCACTGTCAATAGCTTCTCTACCAAGGATGGAGCCTTGGGATCTCCTGCCAAATTCGTGCTGATATTTTAATGGGCTTGATAGTATGCAGATTTTGTGTAGGTAAGCACAAGTGTTGTGAATTGATTTGTACAGCACTCATGCCATGACCAAAGTCCGCATTTCATAGCTCTCCTCTTCATTAGCCAGCTCTTAAGTTCTTTCTTCCCACTCTTCTGTTTGTTCCCAAAGCCTTGGTGGGGGGGGGGTGAAACAGATGTCCCATCTATGGCTGAGTACTCCCAGTTTCTTAGCTCCCATAAACAGGAATGTGGCTCTGTATTAACCACTACCCACTTCAAAAACAACTTTCTCCAATCAATGTTGGAAGCAGCCAAATCTACAGATATAGGGCAGGGTGCCTTGCCCTCTCTTAAGATTGGAGGGGCATGGGGGGGTGTGGAGGGAGTGGGAGGGAAGTGGGAGGAGTGGAGGTAGTGGAAATTTGGATTGGTATTTTTTTAAGTAATAAAATAAAATAATAAAAAGATACATATTTTGAAAAAAAAAGAATTGTAAACCATTCATAAATGGAGAGTTTTGGGTGAGAACATATCTAACTTGTGCAAGCATATTGTATTTAAGAAAAATGCTTTGAGGACTTCTCTAAAGACTAGTACCAGGAAGTAAATGACTATTGTGTATGGTTTAGTTTGTATTTAGAATGGGTTTACAGACGTTAAAACATATTTTTACTCAAGAAAAATGTAGTGTAACTTTTGCATTTGAAAGACAGTTTTCTCATTAAACATGTACTGATAGCTAGATATGTTGTATTAAATTTTGGCAGTTATAGTAATAAATAAACAATATTCATTGTATCAAAATAAAAAAATAAAAATAAAAAAGAATCTGATAAGGAAGTTGTGAACTGAATGAATTCCAACAGTCTCTGTGGATTTCATTGCCAAAATTGTTACATCCAGAGACTATTTTGTAGTTGAAATATGAGATCTTTATGATATAACACTTCCAAAATTTTGTTTAATAAAATCAATATAGAATAGCTACTAAATTGAAAACTATGTTGTGAGCCAATTATTAGTACAGGTTAAGAATATTTCTACATCAGGACCATGGAAATACTTTTGGGAAAATTGTCCCAGGATTACCCAGCTGACAACACCCGATGTGCATAGTTCTGATGATCACTGATGTGGAATGGACAACTGTACTGTCCTGTGTTCTGTGACAAAATCTCATTGGGGCAAGATAATCAAAGCACCGTCAGGGCATGACTGCTATGGTTGACACAGAGGAGGATTAGATTGCCATGAACCACTGACATGTGAATTACATTAACAAACATGGGTGCAACAATATGGTTCTCAATGGAATGAAAGGACTCTGTCTGCACAGATGCCAATATGGACTGGGAATGCATTCTTCCAGACAGATTTTTAACTTGGAACTCACCACTCCACTTAGTAATACAGAAAACCTTTCCTTTTTCTGTATCAGGCAGATTCCTGTTTTGATCTAAATAATACCCTTCCTCATTCATGTGTAAATTACAGAGATAATGTTTGTAAATACAGTGATGTCCCCATACCCTACAGTATCACATAAATGAAAGCTCCTGTTCACTGTCCCTGAGTACCCAGGTACTAGGCCTAGAATGAAGCTGTATCATCCTCTACCTGGTGATGGCAGCTATATGTAAGTGCATTCCTAGAACCCAGCCTGAGTAGGGAGCAAGATACTGAAGTGACAATAGCATCCTTACAACAATAAAGTCCAGGATCCATTAGAGCTCTCTAGGGCCAAAATGAGGAGTCCTGGAAGTATAGGAAATGTGTCCTGCATGGATTTTTGACTCAGATAGCTTCTCTGCTGGGTGAGGCAGAAGACTGGATATGGGCTAGAAAAGAATAGGTGTATATTCCTAAGCATTTGTAGAACAAACTATGGACAGAATACCAGGAGAGACTCACACTGGATACAGACACAATATCTAATATATGCTACATGGTGTTCAGCAGCCCAACATAAGCGGACTCTGACATTTCTTACTCTGTAAGACCCAGAGTCACAGTACACATCTGACGTGTGTCAGAGACTACAAAGGTGCAAGAAGCTGCCTTGAGGCTGAGAGGAAAGGACAGAATAACCTGAAATTCAAAAATTATGGTTAAGTATAGAGGGAAGGAACAGCTATTCTAAAATTTAATTCTTATTGCATAAAGAAATTTCTAGTAACCCTGAATACAAGGTTCAGGGAGCATATATTTTCAAATTAGTAAAATTGATACATATAGTCTCATGTTGATGTCAATGGGACACACATGTTTATGAAAATTGGGTCAGTATTTGGAGCAGAAATATTTGATCACATATAAAATTAACATCAATTTCCTAGGTGATGACAAAAGGTTGCTACTATTAACAAAACTCATCCAGCAACACAGTTAATATTCATGAGATATATCTGAAGGGTAAGTTAATAAATTAATTATTAATCACTGACTCAAATTACATAGTATGCCTCTCTTCTAATAGTCTTCACTATAATCATACTCCTTTTATATAATACTGACACACAGTGACACAAGATGTTCTCCTCGGTGTTTGGCATACATTGGTGTCACAGGTATCCTTGGTGCTTTGCTGAGGACTGTTTAGTTTGATTAAATTTCTTAACAAATTGGACAGTGATAAGTGCAGAAATGATCTCCAGGATTGTGTTGTTGAAGAGTATTGTTGATAAGTGACTGATTTGGCATGTTCCTATAGTATAGAGTTGACCTCTGTGAGAAATCTAAATGCTTTGGATTGATTAATGCTATCATCTTAGATATACCTTTTGGCAACTGTAAATTATCTTCTCCAATTCTAAGATAGAATCAATGCTACTGTATGCTTAATTAAAAAGAATGCATGGAGGAGCAGTGAGTTTCCAAATCACACTCCCATCTTCTTTCTCCAATTCCAAAGTGGTAACTGATGAACTTGTAGAAGAATTTTTGCCTTTTTAAATAAGTACCAAATAGATTATTGAAGTATAATGAGGTCAGTTGCTAATATGGCTACAGGACTCTAACTCAAGGTCTATTCAGATGCCTGTTGAGGAATTCTACTGGAAGAGCCTTGACATTTCATACTGTAGGCAAGGATGACTTAGACTTCCAAGCTAATGGTGACCATGCAATGAATAGGAAGAAAATGCTTAATATTGAAAAGAAATCTGTTTTTTTTGTAGATGCTCACCAATGTGACAGCTCTTTTCCATGAAATTTCATATAGAATTTTATATTTGTGATTTAGATTTCCATTCTGATGCTTGTCACTGACCTAATTTTGTTACCAGTCATTTGATCCATATGAGATGAAGTATGGAGCCAAGTCCAATAAGCAATCACAAATACACTCCTTAATATTTTAATCTGTCAGATCCCTCAATAGTACTTTCAGATACCGATGCATGTTTTTTTTCCCAGGAGGAATGGACTACAGAATTTATCTATGATTTTCCTGGAGCTAATGTGCTGGGTGAGCATCTCGGATACCTCCTGAAATATAGCTGATATGGTTGATCCTACAACTGAGATATCAGATTACTGAGGAAACCAAGTTGTAAAAATTTGTGAGTGAATCTGAGGAGATATGAGTCAGATTCCAAATATATTCATCTCTGTAAGAGGGCTCAACTTTGAGATTCCATCGTATACCTGTAAGAGTGGCCAAGATCAAAAACACCGATGTCATATTATGCTGGAAAAGTTGTGGGGTAAACAGAACAGTCCTGCATTACTGGTGGTAATGCAAGCTGGTACAGCCCCTTTGGATGTCAGTGTGGTGATTGCTCAGAAAAATTAGGAAACAACTTTCCTCAAGACCCAGTAATACCATCTTTGGGTATATATCCAAAGGATGCTCAATGGTGCCACAAGGACATGTGTTCACAAGGGCAGCTTTGTTTGTCATAGCCAGAATCTGAAAACTTCTAAATGTCCTTTGACTGAAAAATGCATAGGAAAAATGTGTTTCATTTACACAATGGAGTACTACTCAGCAGAAAATAATAATGACATCTTGAATTTTGGAGAAAAATGGATGGAGCTAGCAAACATTATTTTGAGTGAGGTAATACCCATTTGGAGTATATATCCAAAGGATCTTCAATTGTTCCACAAGGACACGTGCTCACCTATGTTTATAGCAGCATTGTTTGTCACAGCCAGAACCTGCAACAGCCTAAATGCCCCTGGAATGAAAATGGATAGGGAAAATGTGGTACATTTACACAATGAAGTACTACCCAGCAGAAAATAATGATATCTTGAATTATGCAGGAAAATTAACTGAGCTGGAAATCATCATTTTAAATGAGGTAACCCAGACACAGATAGACAATTATAACATGTACTCTCTCATAAGTGTTTTTTAAACATAAAGCAATGAAAACAAGCCCAAAAATCACAATCCCAGAGAATGTAGACAACAAGGAGGACCCTAAGAGTGACAGACATAGATCAGATCTACATGGGAATTAGAAAAAATAACAAGATCTCCTGAATAAATTGGGAGCATGGGGACCTTGAAGGAGGGCTGAAAAGGAGGAGAGAAGCAGGGAAGAGAACTGAGAAAAATGTAGAGCTCAATAAAACTAAATGAAAAAGTGGACTTGGGAAAAGTGAAATGGTGCTTAGGCACTTAAATTATGTTCAGAAACATCAACTATTAGCAAAGTTATAGAAAAAATAGCTGGTTTCTTGTTATAAATGAAAACAAGCCCCAGTCAGAAGATAAAGACAACATGAAACCTAGAGTTAAGAGTGAATGAGAAATGCTAGAAACTGCATTGTATTCAGGAAATTTCTTTCTCATGTTCACAGATATTACACCGTCTCACATGAATTATGACCCTCATATTTGTTTAATGTAGGAGAAGAAGTTCAGATCATCTCATCAAAATCTCACAGTGTCCAGCCATTTGTGAGTGGATTCCATGATGAGAGGAGTGTGTCTGTGTAATTCCATACTGCTTTGACAGGGAATGACTCTTTTCCACTGCCACCCATGACAGCCATTAGAGTGACCTCATACTGGAGAAGCAAGTGCTCCATTGTACACATTACTAAGAAGAACAGATAAGGTGAAATTCTGAGATAAGCTCATACAGAATTCTAAATTTTAGGGAGATATGACCATCTATAATGGTTAGCAAGTGTTGCCTTAAGGAGTTTTGCTGTGACCTGACAATCCACAGGACACCATATTAATCCTGACCAGTGATAGAGAGAATCCATGCATCTGGTGTTTTTCCCCTGCAATATTAAGTGCTGACAAAAAATCCAAAATTGTAGTTAAAGGTAATAGAATATCATTTCTGTGGCTCATATTTTTGTTTTTATATAGTTAACTACACTTCACATACTTAAACACATGCATACAAAATCCGGCATAGTGCTATTTCCTTCTCACATTTGTGGAAGTACTTTCCAAAGGTATCTATCATTGGTGGAAATGTTTAACTCCTTGAAAGCTTTACTAACATGTGCTCTGTCCAGGAATAAAAAGGTCGCTGGGCTTAAAATGGCAGACAGTGAGAAAAAGCTGTGTAAGAATCCTCTATACATGAGGGTCCTTTGCAAAGAGATTTCCTTTCTCCACTCATTTCTTAAATGCATGCAAATGTGGTTTGTGAAACAGATTGTCACGGCAATTGTTGCCCTGATTTTTTCTGTCTTTAAGTCCATTTATTTGGCTCAATGGATTTGTTGACACACACATATCAAACATCCCTCCACTACCAAGATAAGGCATACTTGGCTACGATGGTTCATATGTTGATGTATGCATGCATTTGATTTGCAAGTACATTGTTTAAAAATTATGAATATTTTGCAATTATTTTACATTCAGACTACAGTTTCCTTTCTCTCACCTTCTCTTGTTGCCTCCCCCATTTGCCCACTCTACCCCCATTCACTCTTCTTCTGTTTCAATTCAGAAAGCTTTCCCTTGGTTTCTATCTCCTTCTGAATGTGAATATATTTTTCTAGTGCAATCATCACAGTGGTCCCTCATCTTTCAGTTGACTCCTGTATTTGAGTGTGCCCGGAATTCATTCATAGATGTATGAGGGGCTGCATTTGATATCAAGACACATTGTGCTCCTGACTTCTGACAACTCAAATAAAATACCAAATATAAAACTAGACATCTATGAACTGTTTGTTATTTCCAAACATTTTGTTATATTAAAACATTGTTGTTTAGTGTGTTTACACAGTCCTTTGCTCCCAATAACCTGAGTGTTTTGTCATCTCACATTCATTCTATAATATCTACAGTTTTACTTTTTACTTTCACTTCAAAATCCTAGATTTAAAATTAACTTTTTTATAATACTTAATTTCAGTTTGCCCTACAGAAACTCCTTTATTCACTATTCAGCACCATTTCATATTTCAAAATTCCTGTCTCTTGTTTTATCAATCTACTTTCATTAATCTGTATTTTTACTATATCCTCCACCTTAATTCCTCAGATCATATGGTCCCATTTCTACTCTCTTGGCTTTTATGAATTAAACCCACCAAATATAATATTCAAGTCTAGAAACCAGTTATGAGAAAGAATATGAACCATTTGTGTTTTTAAATCTGTGTGTCCTCACTCATCATACTTATTCTTTTTCATTCATTTATCTATAGATTTGATCATTCATGCTTTAGCAATAATTAATATTCCATTGCCTTAGTATTCCACATTTTTATTATATATTCATTCTTTGTTTGAAATAAAGGTTGATTCCATATCCCAGCTGTTGTGAATCAAGAAGCAATGAACAATGGTGTGTTAGTGTATTTATAAGATGTACCATTATTGAAAGCATGCTTAAAGAAGTTTGCCTTGGGCTCCGTCTAGTTTTATTCATCAGTTTTTAGTAGAAATACAAAACTTATTTTCAAAATCACTACTCTAGTTTATACTCTCATTCTGGGTGAGTAAGAATTACCCTCTTCCTTTATCCACGTCTGCATTTGTTACAATTATTTCTTGCTTATGATCATTTTTATTGAGGTAAAAATACTGAAGTTGTTTTAATGTACATTTCACTGTTAAGAGATTGCAGAACATAGAGAAAGCAACCTTGAACTGCACAGTCAACTCTCCCTGTTGACTAGCGCAGGACAATGTCATGCAGCCTGCAGTGAGATAAAATATTTCAGTGATGATACACAATACTAGACCATCTAATCCACAGTATCAGCCTTCCAGGAAGATATACCCACTATTTCCTGTCTTTTACGTACTGACCATATGCTTTCTAATTGTATTTGTGACTTGTGACATAGTCAATATTTATCCCAGTAAGCATGTTCAAAAGTCCACAGCTAGGGATGACATAACCCTAGTAACTGTAGATGTATTGCTAATGGTCATATTGTGAAACTGCCTCATAAATACTTATGTTTACAGCCAATAGAGTAATTTTGCTCTTAGCCTTGATCACAGAAGCTCCTGTGTGCTGGGTAATGATTAATACAGAAGTTCATGAATGGTCAAAATGATGAAAATGAATGACTTTGTACTCAACCACAGAAGAAACATCTGTATCAACCTCCATTCAAAGTTCAAGGACCATCACAAAAGAAGGACGGGGAGAATGTAATACTCAGAATACAAGGTGGATAGATGAGAAAAAGTACCTTAAGACCTTGAAATGGTGATTGTACACATGAAGTCACAGCAGCTATAGTTACCAACAAACATTGAAAAATCTAGCCATTCGTAATACAGGATGAGAGGCTATGAAATATCAACACTGGCAAGCTTAACAGTATCAGTTCAATCCCTTGGGCCCACATGGTAGAGTACAAGAACTGAATTTCATAAGTTGTCCTGTGATGATCACAAATACCACTGTGGTCATGTATACCCTGTTATGAGCACTAAACATAGGATAATATTTAATAAAGCATTACAACACAGATGGGGAAGGACTCCTGAGGACACAAACCAAGCTTTGCATTTATTGCCATTTGGTACCTGATTAGTAAAATATAAACATTTTCTTTAAAAGGTTTCTGGAGTTCCCTATGTACTAGTGAATGGCACACTTATGAGTATATAGATAATACGAACTGTATTCACTGTGTGCGGATCATAATATCGGTGATTCAGAGACATTTTTTAATTAATATTGTTATCTCCAGTTGCATCCATTTTCCTAATAGTTTCCTTATTCCTTCCATATGAAAAGCTTCTACTGTGTTGTGTATATAGCAATATCTTCTTGATAGAGTCATGTTGACAGACATGTTTATTTCTATAATTTAATTATTGTATATTGCGGCAATGAACATTGATTTCTGAATATATTAACAATAATATTTAAAATAATATAAAATAATAAAAAGCAATATTTCAGAAGTATATTTACTTTTTGTCATTTCAGTCAGTTTTTAGTATAAGACCTGCTGTGAAGGAAACTGTTATTAGTATTGAAAGGAGCTTGTAAATTCTCATAATTAGCACGTTTTGAAATTTTTAGTCACGACAACCACCTGCTGTTAATCCATCTGAACACCTGTCACAAAGTGGAGCAAATGCCTCAGGACAGAAATCAATTGAAAAGTTAAACCTTGATGTTACACCCATAGGGGCTGCCCATGACTTAGGGAAGGTTTATGAAATGTACTTCCTCAGAGGAATTATTACATGGAGCTCTACATTCTGCTGTCTGATCCTCTACCTCCTTCTTTTATAGCTGGACTAGGTTCTTCTCTAAACATTTCCCTGCTCATGAATATGCAAATTACTAGAGTCTACTCTAGTAAATACACTGATGTTTACAGCCCAGGACAATATATGGTCAGTATCTTCTCACAGTCACTGAACACACAAAGTCTTCACCATGAATTGGAGCTGGATCATTCTCTTTCTTATGTCAGTAACTCCAGGTAACAGCCTTTCAAATTTCAAAATCCTAATAAGGAACAATACCGAGGTAAAAATGATACCTACTCTGTCTTTGTCTCTGCAGGTGTAGTATCCCAGGTCCAGCTGCTGCAGTCTGAAGCTGAGCTAGGGAAACCAGGGTTCTCAGTGAAGCTGTCCTGCAAGGCTTCAGGCTACACCTTCACTGACTATACAATGTACTGGGTTAAGCAGAGGCTTGGACAGGGACTGAAGTGGATTGGAAGGATTTCAAGTGGTAGTACTGACTATGCTCAGAAATTCCATGGCAAGGTCAAACTCTCTGTAGACAAATCCTCAAGAACAGCCTACATGGAACTCAGCAGACTGACATCTGAGGACTCTGCAGTCTATTACTGTGCAAGACACAGTGTTGCAACTACATCCTGAGTGTGTCAGAAACATTGGTGAAGCAGGAAGTTGTACTGGGACTGAAATGACAGAAAAGATTGGCTTGAAGCCTTTCACAAAACTAATTATCCTGAGTATCTTTTTGTCTATCACTTCAGGCAGTCTCACAGGGTCTTTACAAATATTTCTAACTTGCAAATATAATTAAAGTGATGCTGATTTAGGATGCCTTAGTGTTCACCATGCCTTGGCAGTATGTTTACCACTAACCACCTATATTGCTATGTTTCTTCCTTAATGACATACTAAAAACTGAAAACTGATTATGACACAAATCTCTGGATTCTAAGGGAGTGGGAATTTTTGAAGTAGCTTTTAATAAAATAAAATATTAATATGACCAGTAAAGTCCAAATATTAACATCTGGTTAAACAAAAGTCTTTTCATAATCTTAAATGTCACATATCCTCTCCAGTGTTGAGTTAACTCTGACTTTATTGTCCAGCATAAATTCCGGTGTTTTAGAATATGAGATACATATCAATATGCACTGCCACACAAGTTTAATTCCTCTAAGAAGGTCAAGAGTATTATTGAATTACTTTTCGCAAAAATCATTAATCAAATCAATTTATGTACATGTTAATTGAGGTAGGTTCTAAGATCACACATTATTCTCTTGTCCCATATTTACTTCCTTCCCAGTCTCTGAAAGCTTCCCCATGCTCTTAGTCCTTTTTAGAACATGGATCCAGAATGCTACATTTTTAGCATTCACAGGCTATTGGACACTTGGCGGCTACCTTTATTCTACAGAGTGTTTGGCTTTTTGATTTGTAGAGTACTTGTAGTCACCATCCATCAGTTAACAATACTAAAGAATGGGTTTCATGGAGATCTGGAAATCAACTAATGCAGAGCACAATCATCATTGAAACATCTACTCCATATCACCTTAGACAATAAAGACAGATGTGAGAATCACAGTTACAGCACTGTGAACCCATAGGCACACTTATATAAGGGGGTTCTTCAAATTTTCAGGTGACATTGTAGAGCCACCAATTCCCAAGAAGAAAATGGCAGCATAAGCTGATATGAAAGATATAACTTTCTTAGCCTAGATATGTTATAGATAGGCCTTGGTCCTGACTTAACATGACGTTTCCGACTTTGTTGATTACCTATAGGAAACCTTACACTCTCTGAGGAGTGGATGGGTATTGGGAAAGATGTAACGTGGGGGAAACAGGAGGAGGGAACAAGAAGGAACTGGGGTTGGTACACAAAATTAGAAAAGATTGTTTTAAAAAAATAAATCAATAATAAAGTTGTGCACAGACACAATTAGTGTCCTAGTGTCTGGTGGGGGCAGGATATTCTCAGCATCACCTTTATGGTTGACTCTGATGAGGATCAGATGGCCCATGAACTATTGACATGTGAGTCACATTAACAAGCATGGCTGTATTGACATTGTTCTCAGTGATATGGAAGAGCTCTTTCTGCACAGGTGCCTATATGGAACTGAGAATTAATATCCCTAGACAGTTGGATCATTATCTATCTGGTATCATTAGCTATAGGCAAGTGAATACCTAGATCCAGACTTGAGCTAGAAGTCAGAAACTAAAATGAAAATAGCATACTTTCCAAAAGTGTCTATACCTAGGTTCAGTTACAGCCATTTGGGGCTGAACTTAGGATCCTTGGATGTGTAGGAAAAGTACTCTGCAGGGATGTTTTACTCATAGTTTTTTTACATACAGGGAGATAATGTCTGTTAATATGGTTACAAGACTAACTCAGAGATAGCTGCTAGAGAATTGTACTAAAACGGTCTTGATATTTCATACTGGATGTAAGAGGACTTAAACTAACCATTTGATTTTAACAATGGAGTGAATATAAATAAAGAGGTGAATATTGAATAGATGTGTCATCACCAATGGGGACTTCTCATGACACCAGAGATCATATCTACTCCATTCTGGTCTTTCCTGTGTGATGACACTGATCTTCCCAAGGAAACTTTCCTCTGTGATTTCAGAACAGGCTTCACTTTCACTACAGTAACATAGGGTATTTATTCACTTGTTGAATCTTAGTATTAGAACAAGTCATTTTTTTCAAATATAATGTATGAGCAAAGCATATCTTCTTGTTTGAGCTAAGACTTTGAACAAAGGACAGTATCTCTATACTCCATGTTTCCTTGGAACTACAAAATTTCTGAACAATCCATCTGCTTTTTGCAGATCAATGTAACATCTCTTTATCATGTATTTTTACATACAATTACACATTGAATTCTTAGATTTAGTCTTTAATGCTTGTCAGTGATCTAATTTTCTCACTATCCATATGAGATGAATGATATGGGCCCATGTCTAAGAAAGCAGCACAAAAATTCTTTTTGACTTTCATTCTTGCTATTCCAAAAGTAGTAATTCTGAATTTTGATGAATCATATTTTCCAGATAAATGAGTTGCAGAGTTTGTCTGTGCCTCTTCATAGAACTGATATACAGGATTAGCATCGCAGAGACATCCTGAAACACATTTTAACAGGTTCACCCTTACACCTGTGATAATGACCAGTAAGGAAACCAATATGTATGGATATGTGAGTTAATCAGAGTGAGGTGATGTAAGCCAGATTCTAAACTTATTCATCACTGCAATAGCGTTCAGGACAGCAAAAATGATACTGAGACTCTTATGTGATGTTGATAAAAGTCAAGTATGGCACAGTTACAGAACGAATTTCCAGACACTTGTGATAAATGAAAACAAGCCCCAGTCAGAGGAGAAGGGTAAAGTAAACCTCAGAATAAAGAGTGAACAAATAATGCTAGAAACCAATGTCTGTATATTTTCCAAGAAAACTCCTTCTCATATTCATAGACATTGCATTTAATCAGCCATATTGTGATCCTTGCATTTCTTTGACTTAGGAGAAGAAGCTCAGATCATCTCTTCATAATCTTACCTTACCCAGACAAATGAATTATATGAGACAAGAGAATGTCGATTTTTTTTCCATACTGCTTTGGCATTAAAGGACTCTTCTACATTTCCACCCATGATAGCCATCTGCATCTCCTCCTTGTACACATTATGCAGAAAAATAGATACTAGGAATGCCAAGATAAGCCCATCCAGAACTCTGAATTTAAGGGAGACCTGTTTCTTTATAATGGGAAGTGGTTGTTTCCCTGACAGTGTTACCCTCTGAGCTGACAATCCACAGGACATCGCATTAATTCTGACAGGTGAAAAATGCGAAACTATGCTGCTGTAGGAAATCTTACAGCTAGTGGTAACCCACCCACTGGGGCATGGCCTCTTGTACTATATATGCTGATGCAGAGCATGTGTCTGGCTCTTTTCTGACTTCTCCCTCTGTTTTGATTGTGGATTTTGGTTTCTGATCTCCATTCCAGCAGAGGATTCTGATTGGTGAGTTTACCCCTAAATAAATAACCATTCTTTTCTCAATAATGAGTTAGTGTGGGATTTCTTTTAAGAGACCATCTTCATTTGGCACCCACATAGAATCGGACTCCATGTCTAGTGGGTGGATGGCCTAATGGCCTGGCCAGTCCATGACGCAGACTGTCTCCCAACCCTGCCTGCTTGGCTTGCTTTTACCTAAACAGTTTTTTTTTTTTTTTTAGAATTCCTGCCACAGTGGAGTTTAGTGCTTGGGGCAATTTGGAAATTTCCCAGTAGAATGAACACACTAAAGCTACATTCCTTGGGGTGGTTCCTTGAAGCATGGTGACTTGTGTAGCTTCTGGTTTCTGCTCCCTGCCCCCTGAGTTCTGGTTTTCTTGCTCTGTGAATGGAATTGATTCAATCGCTTTTAATTTGTCAAAAAACATATTTCTAGTATTTAACCAGTACAAAGAAAGAAAACTGAAGCAACTCGGAAATTAATACAGCCCAGGAACATTCTTGTCACCACTGGTTGCATTGCTTCTAGTTACAACTCTGCAATCATGACATCTGCTGGACAATAAAGACTGCAGTTTACCAGATTACATAACAGGTAATTAATAAATCATTATGGCAGACTTCATTAATATTGCAACTTTTAGTAACTTTTTTGCTAATAATATGGATTGTATTATGCAAGGTTTATATGACTATGGTGATACTTCAATTTATTGGGTATTAGGATTCAGTTTTGTATTCCATATTTTATCATAATGAAAGAATATGGCACTTTTAGGAATGATACAGTCTTTACAGATTGATAATGAACAGCTAGTTGATAGGATTAGTACCATAGATGATCAAAACTTACCTGGAAAAGCTAATATTATTACCGACTAATTTGAATCTATATCTAAGGGTACTAAGAAGTTATCTGAAAGAATCCATACTGTTGAATTTGACAATCAAAGTTTGTCAAAAAGTTATGATAAGTTAGCAGAAAAACTGTCTCTCCGGGAAGGCAATCTTCACGCGATTCAAGTGATGTCAAAAGAAGAGATGTTATCTTTAAAGGAGAAACTACAGGCCTTAGAATCACATGTGCAGAATGAGGACCAGAGGTTAGGTGCCTCAATGAAATCACTAAAAATATATACAGGCCAGGAGATTCAGACTTTATAAGGACAATAATAAAACGATTTGAAATAATTAAGGAAATTATTTGAGCAGATGAACAGGGAAAGAAGGCACAAGGACATGATTCAACATCACAAGTAGCTGTCAGAGATGACTTATCCAGGGTTTTAGCTTGCTTTTTTGGATGGGCTCTGCTTGCTGGCAACATGCCCCAGCTCCTTTGAGGGACATCTTCCTTATTCAGTCATAGTAGCAAAAATAATAAATAAATAAATATGAATAAAGAAAACAAAAAATGTGGTTCAAAACTGCTTTCTGGGCTGTGCTGCCAGCATGAACTCTGGCTCTTTGAGGAGACTGAGCATTTAAATGGAGTTTGTGAGCAACATGTTACAAACTGCTTAATGTCACAGCATAGACATGCTGAATACTTGGAAATGGGGCATTGTGCACAGCTTGGAGAATAAGTGAGTGAACCTGCCTCTGACATATTGAACTGGACAGAGCCAAATGGTAAAGCAGCCTTATCCCTAGGCATGCAATTTAGCATTTTAAGAAGCACTTCTGGTCATAAAATAATTTCATATACACAACAAAGACAAATTCAGATGAACAAGACCTCTAAATGGATCACAGTGTGTTTACAAAATGTACATATGCTTGGGAGAGAGAAGAAATAAAGGACAGACAGTTATAAAAATTAATTTTTAAAAAGGTAAAGTCTTTATAGAAACAAGAATACAGATATTCATAGATTAAAAGAAATAAAATAACCCATGTAAAAATAGAAAACACACACAGAGTCTGAATTATATTTATTACTGTGTTTTCTTTAACTTTTTTGACTGCAGAGAAACATTTGATTTTGGGAACTGCTACGCTAAAACAAAATATATATTTTAAAGTTGTCTTGACTTCAAAATTTGAGTCTAATGATATGTTGCTTTGGAAAAGAGATTCTTATTTTGTTTCCACAAAGGAAAGGAACCTGTGTAATCCTTCCAGGCTAATGTGGAATGATGTACCTTCCTAAAAGGTTGCCATGAACAGCCCCCCAGAAAATACTTTGCCCAAAAAAAAGCAGGAAGCAGTTTGGAGAGAACTAAGCCCATATTTCCAAAAATTATCTATAAATTTTTGTTTACATTTAAAGGGGGATATATTATATAGAGATTTTCCCTGGTATGGTTCATGGTTTATTGATACAAATTTAAGGTCAATATTGTTATATGTGTATTTCTGCTCATGATTAAAGTATTGTGTTTATATAGCTCATTTATAAATGTAATGCATAATTATGAAATATAGACTTTTTTAATTGGAGGAGAAAATAAGGAAACAAACATTTTCTGCAGATAACCTAAGGAATAAAGGAGGAAGTTCATGCTTTCTTTTTGGTAACTTTCTCTTTCACTTCATCTTAAAAATGGTCTCTGAAAATCTGTCTCTAAACAGCTACATTCAAAACATAGCCAGATAACTATCTTTACATGCAAAATTCTTTCCTGCGCAGTTACATATTTCTATATTCATTTGCATCTCTTTTTACATGGATACACATCTTTTTTCATATACATTTCTCCTCTACAACACTTTTCTATACAGCTTCATTTTTTCTTGATTCTACAAGTTACAAATCTCCACACGGCTGAAAATCACATTTATATATCTCTAACAATACAGTTCAGCCCGTTACACAATTTTTGGGCACAGCTCTTCCACATTGCACTAACTCTTCACACAGCTCTCTCCCTCACACCCACTCACACATATATTTCTATATTATTTGCATTCTATTTATTCACTTACTCTCACTAACTCACTCTCTCACACTTATTTCACACTTCTTCATCTTTCACTCAGCACATACAAACACTTCCTTCACGTTCTACAGCAGCTAATAGCTCAATCATCTCTCTCTCTGTAACTCTGCTGCTCCTCAGTGCTGTTCTTTTATATCCAAATCTCTCACCACAAAACTCTTGTCACATTTTAAGTGTCTGATCCATTTTCATATCCCATAAGAAGTCATGCAGTTTCTCTTAGGCCAGCCATGTCACACTAACCCATGCATGTAGCTCTAAGTTGGTGAGGGTTCCTGGACAGAATATGACATTGGAATTTAAGACTTCACAATAATTATTAATTAGCTTGACCTTGAGCCATGAGTGGTAGGGAGTACATGCAGACTAAAGTTGCTTCAACTTCTGACTTTCAATTCGCAAACATCAGTACCTGGGAAAATTACCTCCCATGGTTATTTACATAGTCCTGATTTATTTCAGTAGGTCATGAAAACACCTGGCTCTCTCGAGTTGAGATCCTCCTCCTGCCTGTTGACCTTACAGGAGAGCCTGCATGGCCTGAAGCAAAAGGAGACAATGTCAGGTTGAAAGTATGCAGATGTCACTAAAATGTCCATCAAGATGTCAATGGATATTTTTAAGAACCAATTCAACACAATGCTCAGCTCTCCTACCACTACAGACACAGCATTGCATTACTGTGTGGGAGAAACAGTGATCAGATTCCCTGTGTGCTCAAAAACAAAATATTTGATGACTCTCACTATCAGCAGGGGCTGTTATAGATAAATAATTCACTAGGAAAAAATGTAGTAGGTGAGGGAAACACCTGGAGAGGAAGGGAGTCCTCTGAGATTATAAGGTTTCCTGTCCTAATGCATATAAATTCAGATACCTTATTGTAGGGGGAAGAGAGCATGCTTTTTCATCTCGGCTGCCCAGTTAGCTTAGCCCTGAAATAACCACAGAGAAACTGTATTAATTAAATCACTGCTTGTCTTATTAGCACTGGTCTCTCATTGACTAATTCTTAAATATTAATTTAACCCATTTCTACCAATCTCTGTATCACCAGGAGGTCATGGCCTACCAGAAAATTTCAACAAATTTACCTCCAGCTATGGATCCATGGCATCTTTCCTTGACTCTGCTTTCTTCCTTCCAGAATTCAGTTCTGTCTTCTCTGCCTACCTATGTTCCACCCTATCAACTAGGCCAGGACAGTTTCTTTATTCATTAACTGAGGAAAGCAACACACAAACAGAAGGAACTCCTACATCATACAGGTGATATAGCTACTGTAACTAGACTCCAAGTGTGAATACAGTGAAATTCTTTGTTAAGGATTATGGAACATATCATATATGTTTCAATCATTACATGAGAACCTTATTGTAAGAACAAACATCAAGGGCAAACATACATAAGAAGGCTACAAGTTTTCAAACATGAGGTGTAAGACATCCAGTCCTTGTCATCACTATAGCAGCAGCAGCAGCAACTGTAATTCTACCTGTCACTTCTTTAGCATGCAGAATGGGTTTTCCCACCTGGAGTGTATGATTGTGACTTAGGATCTCATTCCTTGATTTTCCATCCACAGTGTTGAGCCCATGACGCTCTGCAGTAGGAGACTTGGTTGCAGGATGTCATACACTGCCCTGTAAAGCCCACAGATCATGGGAAGAAGAGGAGGAGAAGATGGAAATGACCACACAATCTGTCCTTCACTGCATTTAGAATTTCATCTTTCATTTTTTCTGTGTATATTTTTTCTACAGAAAAGGTTTTTAGTCAAGTTGGTAATACCATGATCCAATATATGATTATTTTTGACTTGTTAAAAGAGACTAGAAGAAAATATATTAAATACAGACTCTACTTGTTCACACTCATGATCCTAAAGTTAGAAAAGATGAGACATCCTCATACCTACACCACTCTACTGCTCCTCTTACATGAATTCTGACAATGTTTCATATCATATTCTGACAGCAGCAGTTAGGTTCATCTCTTGACAGCACTTCAGTACTCACTTGTGATCAGCTTCTTCTCTGTCCTTTCTTGTGTCTAAAGAATGAGAGCCCTTCAGTCTGGTGTGATATCTCAGGTGTATGAACTGCATCTATCCTAGTATTAAGATTCCCTCCCAGAACATTTCATTATCTGGTTAGGAACCAGCCCTGATGTTAATTTGTGGAATTTCAGCTTACTATGGAGAATCCTGAGATTAATGGTGCTTTCTCATAAGGGATTCACTATCTTCTTTCTTCTTGGACTCAACTGTTAACAGCTGGATGGATGCACCTCATGAGACTAAAATCTGCCTCTGGTTGCAAGCTTTATATGCCATCTAAAAGAAAGTCTTGTTGCTCCTATACTCTATGAATAAGTTGGATTCCATTACTAACACAATCAGTATATAACATGCCCTCCTCATATGAGTCTCATAATAATATCTATAATTTTAATCCTGGTGTTTGACAGTTTCTGAAGGATGCATTGATGATTGCATTTTTTTTAGCTATAGGTTACTTCACAAGTTTTATTTTTTTAAAAAAATAGTTTTGAGTTGTAAATTATGTTTTAATGCTGTAATTCAGGCTAGTACATGAAACAATTCCATACTTATATCAGTACACATAATTCTTGATGGGTCTGAACAAGAAGTTTGGAAAAGGTTGAGAAGCCACTGACCTCATTCAGAGCTCACTTTTAAGAATTGATGGGCAGATCTCCCAAGCTTGATGGCCTGGAAGCAACGAGTATGTCTAACGTATTTCTTTCTTTCTTTAACAATTATTAACTCTCTAGTACTTTTCTCCAGAAATATCACTGATGAATAGGGAGAGCCAATCATGCCTACAGCACTGATTGTAAAAACACTAAATAGAATCTCACATTGAGTATATCTGCAGTCTGTAATTTTGAAAGCTATCAAACAGTTTACTGAAGTATGAATGAATGAGTTAATCTGCTCCAAATTTACAGGAATATTTTCTAATTTTAGACCATGGCAGTATGTTTATCATCTACAGTTATAAAATATTAGTTGTAATAAATTTAGGATTTTAATTTTTATACCACATTGTCCATATTTTCCTCACATTTTTAGCCTTGAACTAAGAAGTATTTCAAATCCTACTGAAAAAAAATTAGAAAAAAATTCTGTTTATACTGCAACTCATATCACAGACTTATGACAGACCACTACACTGTTCTGTTTTCCATGGACAAAGAACTTGTAATTCAATCAGTTCTCCCAGTTAGAAATGAAGTTTTATCTCAGAATAGGCTGGTACTTGACTTTCCAATACTCGGGAACCAGCAGACCTTGCTTATCTGGTCCTCTGGCACATTCATCCAAACTTCACAACTTTGCCCCAGTATCATCTATTACAGGGTCTTTTCCTTCTTGTGGAACCTTTGTACTGCCTGCCTTTAATAAGGATAGGTGTGATGATCTTTGAATTCCATAGAAAGAATGACATTTATATTCCTATTTCTAGATACATAATTTAATTATAGATGAAATTCACTGTAACATTAACATGCCCTAGAAAATGAACCAACAGTCAGTGCAGGTCTAATTGTCCATACTACAATAAGCGTTCAGTGCCTCCGCCTGTGCTCAGCATTGTGTGACTTTTTTTCCTTTTTACACTGCTACTCCTACTTATGCTAAGTTCATATTCATGGTTTGGATACATCCTGACTGCTTCATATTCTAAACATTAAATAAGAAGTTGATGTATTCATGTAAATGAGTTGATCAGTTTTGATGTAGCTTTCTTTAAAGAAATCAGCAATTCACACAATATTCTTTGCATGATTTCAACCATATTTATATCACAAATTCGTTGGAAAATGTGTTTAAAGTTAGGCAAATCATTTTCTCTCTAAGTTCTAAAATATCTATAGTAATGAGTAAAAAGAATTCATTATGCTAATATCACTTAGTCTGTGAATAAAATCTTTAGGTCCTATGTAATGTGACCTCCAGTACCTTCTGTTCTCCTGCTTCTTACTATGGGATACTCATCATCTAAGATATTTAAAATAACTAGTCATGTTATGTCCAGTCATGACGTAATCAGTTACAGTTAATGATTTCTGCTAATATTTTTGTGAAGTCAGAAACAGAGTGCAGTATAAGGATAAAGCTACTAATGCTGAATAAATAGAAAGCTCAATATGGGATGCAGAAAATTAAAAGATTAGTAAAATCAAATAAATATGACTTATTTCCATATAATTATAGACTGTATAAATGATAGCTTGGTGATGTGGGATTCCCCTGTGTATGCTGTCAATATGTTTTATTACTATTCGCTATTAAAGAATCTGCTTTGGGATTACTGCCATGCAAAATAGAGCAAGGCAGGAATTTCAAGCAGAGATAGAGGAAAAAAGAAGGTAGTGTCTGGTAGAGGCCATGTAGCAACAAAGGGAGGAAGATGCAACCTGCCATGGATACCTTACTCCTAAACCACAAGCTTCATGATTATAATACAAAATAATGGAGATGGGTTAATTCCAGATGTAAAAGATAAGAACTCAGACCTAATAGGCTAAGCAGTGTTGTAATTAATGTAGTTCCTGTGTGATTATTTTAGGCCTGAACAGTCGGTAAAATAACAAGCAGTCTCCACATATAGCTTGCAAATGGCACATAATCTACCTTGCTGCATTCACACAGTACTTATCAGATGTGCTGTATATGGAGGACCTGAGGACTTATCATGTTGGTTACTTTCTATGGGGCACAAAGGTGAACTCCCCTGAGGGCTCCTCTGTGCCTTGCATCACAGAATTTCTCCTTCTAAATCTTAAAACCTAAGTCTCCCATCAGAGTAAACACCTGGTGAGGGTTTGCGAATCTCTCCTGGCTCCATCCAATCCTAAGTGAAAAGTAAAGCTGGGAATGTGTTCTCACTGGTGTGCAGCCCTGTCCAGGCTTATTTCCTCATTCCTGCTGGTGATTTCCCTGCCATGTGAGTGCCAAGTTCCCCTAAGGGACAAACTTTCATATTCTCACCTATTCCAATCTTACCCACAGCTTTAGTCTCCACAAATTTCCTGACCCAAGGTACCCTAAAAGACTCTGACTGTGGGTTGTTGCAGACCTCCAAGGCTCTCCGTCTGACCTGCTCGTTTTCTGGATTTTTACTGAGTACCTCTAGTATGAGTGTAGGTTGAATCCATCAGCCCTCAGAATAGGGTCTGGAGTGGCTGGAACACATTTGCTGGGATAATAAACACTACAACCCATCCCTGAAGATCCAGCTTACGATGTCTCAGAATAGCTTCAACAATTGGGTATTCCTCAAGATCGCCAGTGTGAACACTGCAGATAATGCCATATACTACAGATAATGTCATATACTACTATGCTTTGAGAGCATATTGACACTGCCTCACTTGACAGCTGCACAATATTTCAGGATGTTTCATAGTTCTGTGCCATCCTTCTACAATTCAGGGTGTTGGGAGTAGACACACATGTCCTGCTAACATCTGGGGTTTTCTCTTCTTCACTCTGAGTTTTAGAGCCCAGGCTTTTTATTATAAAAAGCATGCCCCCTTAAAAATTGTCCAGAAATAAGAATCTGTCTGTTTGTCATTTTGAAGAATAAGTGTGTATATTTAGTAACCCAGGTTGTTTTAGAGCTGTGATTCCACCCAGTCTTTTTCCTCAAATACCAAGAACAAAAGACTAAAAGTTATTATATTTTTCTTCATTATACTACTGATTAAGTGGAAGATTGGCATTTCTGGGTAAGCATCCATAATTGAGTCATTGGCCAAAGTGAATCCATGGAAACACAAACTGTCCCAGGCTATCACCTCCAAGGTTATTTGCTACATTCCACAAGCTGATGTTGACACTCTGTTGCTGAAGTCAACACTTACATATCTGTTTGAATACAAATAATTTGAATTGGTCCCTAACTGTAGGCCCTATTCATACTGACTGCTGTTTGTTATAGTAGAAGGTACTTGAAATGTTTTCAGAGGAGAATCAACTTATCAACAAAATGTGACCTACAATGGTAAGCTGCATGTGAGACATGCTGATGCAATAGAGACACAGACATTGTGGGGATAATCAGTCATTCTTTGATTGGATATAAAGCCCACTCTATGAGCGCAAACCATGCTTAAAACTACCAGAATATTCTAGAAACTAAGACAAGATAGACCTTGGGCTAATGGGAAAACTAAATTTTCTGCTAAAGCAGTAGTTTTCACCCTGTTGGGATTGACCCCTTTGGGTCAAACAACCTTTTCACAGGAGTTGAAGAACTTTTTCACAGAGGTCACACATCAGATATTCTAGATGTCATATATTTACATTATGATTCATAATGGAAATTTTACAGTTATGAAGTAGCAAGAAAATAATTTTATATTTCCACAAAGTGAGGGACTATATTAAAGGGTTGCAGTGAAAGAAGGCTGAGTACCATTGTGCTAAAGGTATACAATAATAAAATAATTCCTAATGGCATGCCCATATAAGCACATCAATTTGTGGTTCATATGACTCTCATTAGAGAAGCTGCTTCTTGCAAAATATGGGAAGTAACATATATGATCTCAAATGGATAATCAGCATACTCAGTCATAAATGAAATAATTTAAGAAACCTTTCTTCTCAGGACTCAGGGACTGATGCAAAAGAGAAGGTAAAAAGACTTTAAGAGTCAGCGGTGTTGGATGAGACCATGGATACAGTCTCTTCTAGACACAATAGGACTGATGCACACATGAACTCACTAGACTCAGGAAGTAAGCACAGGGCTTGCACAGGATCATACCACATAGGATTCTAGTACAGAGAGGAAGAAATGGACATGGAATTCCAACCCTAACCTAGAAACTGTTTGCAATTGGTAAGTACATGCAAAGAAAAATCAGTGCAATTCATTGGAATGCCATTGGCTGTACTAAACACACTTCACACTAGGTCTTACACCTAAAACCAACACAAAACTAACACAATGGTATTTTTGTAGATTTTCTGTTTCATATAACTTTTTTTGGTTTTTGAGACAGGGTTTCTCTGCAGATTTGGAGTCTGTCCTGGAACTAGCTTTTGTAGACGAGGCTGGCCTCAAACTCATAGGAAACTGCATGCTTCTGCCTCCCAAACACTGGGATTAAAGACATGTGCCACAATCATCTACTTTACATAACTTGATTTAGGCATTTTTTTGTCTTGTTAATATTTTCTTTATATGTTTTGGCTTCTTATTTTATGCTTTTATGAATTTGTGAGTGAGAGAGAAAAAATAGAAAGAATGTTTCTAGTGGTATTTGGTTATTAGGGATGTGAAGAGGATCTAGGATCACTTGAGAAACAGATAGAGTATAAAAAGAATGTATTGTTTGAAAACTATTTTTTACCAATGAAAAAATTAAATGAAATACTAGAATCCTTTCTCCAGAATTGTATATTGATTTATAATCAATAAATAAAGATATGATGGATAGACAAATCATGTTTATCTGTGTTTCTGTCATGCACGCTGGTTGGAGAGTTCCCAACAGTTTCTGGTCAGTTGCCTGCTACACTATTAATTCCCTCTCTTATCATTTCTGTCTTCCTGCAATGGAAATAACCAGATAGTAATCTATGGAGTTTTCTAAATGTTTCACTGCTCAGATGCTTCTTTAGACCATTTGGAGCATGATCACAGGACAATGCTCCCTTCCTGACTTACTTAAGCATGGATACAGTCAGATAGGTTTTTGTTACTTGAAGCAAAAATTATATTTTAGATTTTGTCTGCTTATTTATCATTGGACTACATGAAATCATCAAGATGGGTTTTATGGTCCATATCTATGCTGTAATTCTGATGTTATTTTTTGTGCCAATCTCTAAGATATAGATCATTCTTGTATTTGCTTCATTTTTATTTTCTCTAAGCAGAGATTTCCCTCATCATCCATTCTTGGAAACACAGGCCTGTTTCAGTACAAAGTTCAAAGTTGTTTCAGCTTCTAAGAATCATCCAGGTCCTCAAATGAATCAATATTTACACATTTATATCAACGTTCTTCATTTTCTGTAAAACTCTTGTACAACTTTTTATTCTGTCTATAAATCCATGCAAAATGAGTTATTTATCATAAATAGAAGTGAATTGAATCATCATTCTACAGTGTGGAAGTCCAAGATATTGGACAAGGAGAAGGACTTTCTTTTGCCATTATTAGAAGACAGGGAGGCACAATGACAATAGCATAAAGATGGTTTGGAAAATCCCTTCAATAACGACCTTTGTTTCAAAAGTGATAAGAGAGTTGTTGTGATCAAAGCTACTTCCTAAAGGTCCCACTGTTACGGAGTCAAATAGCTCACACATGGGTGCATATGTATATGTTATACACATCCAACTTATATTTCACAGCCAATTATGCAATATTTCATAGAATCAACTGATCTAGGCAACAAAGTTTAGGGTGGATCAGCAAGCAGGTGTTATCAATAACATTACATCATTTGAGTTTATAGAATAGGGAAATTGTACTGGACAAAGTTCCTTATCCTGCAATAATTCAGTGTATATAGTTGCAGTCTTTGTGTTCTACAGTGACTTATGTTGTCTTCACATTTAAATATTATCTCAATTTTGTGAGTAACTAA
This sequence comes from Microtus agrestis, assembly GCA_902806775.1. Classification (NCBI taxonomy): domain Eukaryota; kingdom Metazoa; phylum Chordata; class Mammalia; order Rodentia; family Cricetidae; genus Microtus; species Microtus agrestis. Next base: position 62,038 of record CADCXT010002674.1, on the reverse strand, counting down.
AAAACACAGTTTTTTGTTTCATTTTATGAGATAGGTATAGAAGATCTTTACTAGCTTTGATTATCTAAGAATACCAGTAAAGGAAAAGAAAAACTTCTGAATGTGATATGGCACAAAGAGCATACGCTTCCAGTTGAGTTTTGTCTGTGTCATTATGGAGAAAGTACTTGTAAAGACTTGGATATATATTTGCTCACCAAATTCTGGGATTATAATTGTATTCAGTTGTTATATGTCATTTGGTCTGTCTGTGAAGAAAATCCCTGTGTAAAATGGTTTGCTATCCAATTTAAAACAATCAGGACATTGTATAACTATTTTCTTTTCTGATTACTGGTAATTTGAAATCTTGCTTGCGTAATGGAGCAGGACTGTGAGTTAGAGCATTTCATTTAGTGACCCTCAGAAATGTGTAAAGAAAGACAGAGGGAAGAATAAATATCTTCCAATGCCCCAGGCAATATTGAATAAGCATGCATGTGGATGATGAAAAATTGTGAAGACCCTAAACACAATATTTGATGAGTTTTATGAGATTTGGATAATGTTATTAATTTGGGGATGTATGTTTTTTATCACAGTCATAAAACAACATACATGTATGTATGTAATAGCTTTAAAAAGAATGTTTCAATAATAACTAGAAAAGGAAGATGCAACAAAATCATCTACAATGTACAATATACATTATACAAGTGACCTTGACTTCAACAACTCTTCTTTGTAGAAAGCTTTGAATACACATTGCTCAAAGCACTTCACATACAGAAATTTAAAAATGAGTATACACACACACACATATGTATACATGTATATATAATGGTTCCACTAATTCCAGGAAGCTGGTAGTGGAATATTCAGTTGTGCAGGTCTCATTTACTAAGTCTATAGCAAGTACATCCAAGTTTCTGAAAATCAATAGCCATGACTTTCCATGAATAAGAGGATGCTGAACATAGAAAAACTAGATCCAAAGAAAAAAAGAAAGATGCCTGAGAACACATCCAGTATTTATACCTAGAAAAATGTACTGCATAGGGACAAACAATTGCTTTTAATCTTCACATACAGCTCTACAGCCCTCGATAATACAAATGCTGAATTAGAAAACAGATGGAATAACAGTCCAAATGATTCTACATTCTAATATGAAAATATTTTCTGTAGTTGAAAACTCATCTGTAACTATCACATGGTCCTCTTCATGGTCTTGTGAGTTTTCTGTTCCAAGTGCAGCTGCATGAGTAGGGAAAGTGCATTTTAGAGCAAGTGTAAATCCATTGCATCATTTGTACTCTATGGTAACTCACTTCATCACAAGTAGTCACTGCTAAAGCTAGATCTAACCGCCCTTAGGAAAAGGACTGTGGTTCATGGAGACAACATTTGAGGCACAGCTCATCATTCATCCTTGAATACCTACTCATCATCATCAGGTATATTAGAAAGATAAGAAAGTAGAGTCTTAGTAAAAGACCTGAGTGAGAACTTATAGAGCCCATTACCAGAACCAGCAGGGGGCATTGTGGATCCACCAATTCTCTAAGAATTAGAGGACAGATGCAGCTAAGAATGTTGACAGTTCCCAGCTGATATTTGTTGAGATTTTTCTGATTTTCATTACCATGATTATAACATTCAGAGAACATGGTCTAATTGACTGTAAGATCTCTATGCTATAACACTGGAGAGGTTATTTATTAAATGAAATCTTTAGTGATGTCACCGAGGTACAGAATAGATTTCTCCTGCTGCTGGATAAGATTCTAGTTTACAAAAGACTTGCCAGTAACTTTTAAGGATATTAGAGGTCCAGGATTCTAAACAACATTTTTGGGAAAGTGTCCTGGGAGTTTGCAGCTGATATCAAAGTTGTGCATATTCCTGCTGAACATAGTTATGAATGGTTAGCAGCCTCCAAAGCTCTGTGCCAGTGGCTGATGGGAGAAGCATGGTCAATGCAACTTCAGAGCATCAAAAATATGGTTATTTTCTAAGTTAATTCAGATGACCCTTGAGTCTTAAAATATGGTTCATTTTAACATTGATGTGGTGACTAGATTTTCAATCAGATGGAAGAGCTCTATCAATAGAGAAACTAGGAGGAAGCAGGTAATGCTTCTCCCCAGACAGGTTTAACTCGTGAACCTCATTCTTTCATTGACTAATATAGTAATACTCTACCTTTTCTCTCTGAAATAGAAACAGGTCCTGATATAAGAAATACCAGTTTTTATGATTATATAAACTACAGATTTTATGATTGTAAATACAGGAATTTTTGTACAACCTACACTATCACATTAATACTTATTTGTTAACAGTCCCTGAATGTATAGGTTCTTAATGTGGATTGAATTCATACTATACTTCATGTGGTGGCAGCAGCTATAGACAAGTGCATTACTATTAACAGGGTTGATGAGAGCCAGAGACTGAAGTGATTGGGGCATCTCTTATACATGCAATGGCCACTTTTATGTTCAGATGCAACTGTCTGGATTTAGACTGAGGAGTCCTGGAGATTCAATAAAGTTTTCCTAAAAGAACACTGACACAGATAGCTTCCTCATTTCCTATAGGAACTGGTTGAGGCATTACCTAGACCTGAGCTTGAAAGGCTTTGATGGATACCCCCAAGCATTGGTCCAAAAAACTATGGATAAAAGTTTCAGAACAGAGCCATACTGGATACAACAAAATACTCAACACCATCTATGTGTAGCTCAGCAGCTTGACAATGGAGAACTCTGCCCTATATTCCTTGCTTAAGAACAGTGTTGCAATACATTTCTGAGTTTTATCAGAAATCCTGAGGTATCAGGAAGATCTGCCTTGGGGCTGAGAGGATGGGGGAGATTAACCTGAAGACATTCACAATACTTATGTTTAAGTACCAAGGAAAAGAACAATAAAATAAGCATTAATGCTGTACATAAAAATTTTTTGTCACCCTGCTTGCAAGACTCAGAAAGCAGGAGTTTTTAATTAATGAACTTGATCCAAACATTTTCATGTTAATATCAATGTGAGCATGTGTCTTCCATAATTGAGACAGTACAATTGAGGAGAAATGCTTGATCACATTTCACATCAATGCCTAATTCCTAAAAGATGAAGAAATTTACCGTTGAGCATTTATTAAAAAAATTATTCATCACACCAGTTTACATTTATGAGTTTTTAGTAATAGGTTCTTAGATTCAGCAGTGATTAGTGATTTATAGTCTTCCCCAGTCTCAGTATCCTTGTCCTCTAATCACAGTGTGTTACAGAACAGTGAACATAATGATACAATACCTTCTCCTATGGTCTTAAGGATATATGGGTGTTACAGTCATCCTTGCTTTTTGCTAATGATTGCTTAGCAATTAGCATTGCTGCTTCATGACATTTTCCCAGAGGAATTGGATACAGAGTTTGTCTGCAAAATTCTTATGAGGTAGGTTTCTATGCAACTTTCTTACAGGGTGAACACTCCATAAATGTCCAGAAACATCTCTAAATTTGATCTTTCTGAATCTTAGATATCTGACCACTGAGGAAATTCTGGTCAATCATTCTGTGAGGGAATCAGAAAGAGGACATGTGCTCAGGCAGCCAGAAACAAACATGCTTGTGGAGGTCCTATGGAACTGTGAAAGTGGTAGTCAGGTCATTAAGTGGTGTTTAGAAGAATAAAATATAGAACAGTTACATATGGAACTGCTAGGGGTTAATAAAAACATGTTCCAGCCATAAAAGAATGGAATATAGTCCACAGAATAAAGGGAGAATGGGGAAATGATAGAAATCAAGATAATGTATTCAAGGAAACCTCCTGTTTACTTTCAAATTCATTACACCAGATGTGTACATATTACAATTCTAACATTACTTTAATTCAGGAGAAAAATTCATAGTACCTATTTATATTATCATAAAGCTCAGATGTTTGTGGATGGATTATTTTGTAAAAGGAAGATGTCTCCATAAATTGTAGGAATAATAATTCCTCTACAGTGAGAAGAGGGTGCTGACCTGTGAACTAACAAACTACAAAACATCTTATAAATTCTGACAAGTGATAGAAGACATACATCAGTCTGGTCTCAGCTACTTCTATCCTAGAATATTAGGTACATCTGTTTCATGACATGATATTAGAACAAAATATACATGAATATTCTGAATTTATTTAGTATGTAAACATGGAGAGATAAATCTGTGTAGGCACAGATATCCACCACCCATTAGACTCCTTGTCAAGGATATTCCCCGTGTCCCCTCATTCCTTTAAATGTAGTTTGGGAAACAGATTGAGTCACAGCATATGTTTCCTTCCCTTTTACTTCCTTCTTAATGTTACTACAATTTTCTGGACTTGTTAACTTTTCTGTGAGTACAAAGGTGGGTTTTCTTGTAGATGGATGTGAAGCTGCAGGCTGCGGCCGGCTCCCGCATGGCTAGCTTTACCCGAAATAATTACACGGAAACTGTATTCTTTTAAACACTGCTTGTCCCATTAGCTCTAGCCTCTTATTGGCTAACTCTCACATCTTGATTAACCCATTTCTAATAATCTGTGTAGCACCACGAGGTATCTTACTGGTAAGGATCTTAACCTGCATCTATCTTGAAGAAGAGAGGACTGCTCAACTTGCCTCAATGTGAGATGATCTTTTGGGGTTCCTGACTCATGAAAGAGTCTGCGAGACATTCTGCAGGACACAGCAGATACTGACTGAACTGTCTTTGAAATTTCTATCATACCATATCAGAATAGAAGAAATCCACAGGATCTGGTCCTCTGTGAAAACAAAAGAAGAACCTCTACAAAGCATCATATCCTTAGACCCAAATTCTTAAATCATAATACCCTTATATCCATTCTGGTTTAGCTTGGCAGCCCATGTAATGAAATGTCTCTCTGTACTTAGCTCCTTTATAGTAAAAAATTTTAAAGAAACACAATGTACATAATCCAGACTCTCTGTGATTTTCCATTTTTACATGGTTTATTATCCTTTATTTCTTTTAATCTATAACTATCTGTACTCTGTCTCTTTAAAGACTTTACCCTTTTTTAAGGGCATTAACTTTATTCTCTAAATATTTTTTTCTCTCCCAAGCCTATGTAAACTCATCCAACATTGTGACCCAATTAGAGGTCTCTTATGTCTGACTCTGTCCCATCGTGAATCTGTAATTCTTTACTATCCAGGAGCACTTCTTAAAATGTTAAGCACTTCTTAAAAACTTAAGCTGTGCCATGTAGAGGTAATAAGGTTCTGCCTGTTTACTGCCAGTCTAAACCTTAACTTCGCTGTTATTATGATAATTACGATAGTTCCCACCTAAGGTCAGCACAGTTCAGCATGGCAGAGCAGAGCCAGAGCTGCTTGTGATTGAATCAGCTGAGCCTCTGAGCTGCAGAGTGGCAGGCTGCTCTGAATGTTGGCTCCACCTCTCTCCAATTTGCTCTCCTGCCTGCTTAAGCCTGATCCCAAAGTCTGCCCAGGCAGGTAGCTTAGGCATGGTCTCAGAGTACTTTATTCACAATCCCGAGCAGGAACACAAACACCCAGGCCCACAAACACACCATAGCCAGAGTTTGTACTGGCGGCAAGGCCCAGGAAGCTGCGTTTTAAAACCGCAGTGACTTTTTTTTTATGGCTGCCGAGTCAGGAAATTCTCTCTGTGGCACCCACTTACAAACAGCAAAAAGCTGAGTTAAACTCTGTTTTTGTGTGTGTGTTTAAAATTAAGCTCTTTCAGATTTTACATAGATCCAGTTTACCAAGTTGGAGCGCCACTCTGTTGTGAGGAGCTGTGGGCCGCTTCCCACCACTCAGCTTACAACCACCCAGCTAGCTTTACTCAAAATAATTACATGGAAACTGTATTCTTTTAAACACTGCTTGGCCCATTAGCTCTTGCCTCTTACTGGCAAACTCTCACATCTCCATTAACCCATTTCCAACAATCTGTGTAGCACCACGAGGTGGTGTCTTACTGGTGAGGATCTTAACCTGCATCCATCTTGAAGAAGAGAGCTATGGCATCTGGCTCACTGCTTTCTTTCTCCCAGAATTTAGTCCTGTTTACTCTGCCTATCTAAGCTTCTGTCCTATCAAAGGCCAAGCAGTTTCTTTATTAACCAATGAAAGCAACAGTTAGTCACATGACCCTCCCACATCATTTTCTTCTTTCTGTTGGTCACTTTATCTGCATGCCTCAGGTATTCATAAGTGAATCTATGTGGGGAGCTAGATCTGAACTTAAGATTCATTGTGGTTCTCTGACATCAGGTGCTCTGTCCCATGTATAGTCTAATGAAGGCAGTCAAGGCTTTTTTCTCTTTGATTGTCACCTTCCTACAAGTGGGAACTGTTTCAGCAACTGTCATCAAGGAGGAGCTTGCCATTGAGAAGGGCATTGATGATAGTATAGGACATCTTAAAATCAATCTCTAAAACTTCCAGTCAGCATCTCCAGGTAAACAGCCATTTTCCCAGCAATGGAGCTCTGTGAGACGTACTAGGGATGTGTTCAAAAGAGAGGGTGCAACTTCAGTGTAAGCCATGAGAAACCAAAGTGCATGGAAGCATAGGACCATCAAGGGGTAGAAAAGAGTCAACTATCCCCAGTAGAGATATGAGGTTGGTTTTAAAGGAGCTCTGTGTCCTCTGTGGTTTCCTTTAGCTGACCTACAACTGTTGTGATTGACAAGTGATGTTTCCTTGCTCAAACACAGTAAAAATTCTTTGTTAAACTTTTTATGGGTTTGTATTTTCTTGTTTATTTTATTCAGTTTTGATTTGCTCTTTACAGATATTTTGAAAAATTTTATGCAATGTGTTCTGATCACTGATTCCCTTCTACCTATTCTTCCCAGATCTTTTCTTTGTCCTTTCCTATTCAATTCCATAGCCTGGTTTTCTCTTTGTAAGAAAAAAAGAAAAAACAAATAGACAAAAATGTTTTAAAAATAGGTTAAAACCAAAGTGAAATAAAACAATACATACTCTTACAGACAAGCACATATAAAACACTATATAATCATGTTACATAGGCAAAAGACAAGACAAAATTGCACAATGTGATATGAGAGATATATGTAGATAAATACCATTGAGTCCACTTTGTTTTGTAAGAGCTTGTAAAGTATCTGAAGAGGTAAAGAGTCTACTGCCAAGATGGTCAACATCAGTTTGACTACTTGGACCCACATGATAGTAGTATAAAAAATTGAACTCCATAACTTTTCCTCTAAGGATAACACATACATATTGGTGCATGTGTGCACTCTTCTTAGTAAAGAAGAAGGCATAACAACTTTTACAACTATTACATGTATGGATAGAAACTCTTGAGGACCCAAAGCATTCTGATGATCTTTTGTCATTTGATTATTGATGAGGAAAATATAATCAATTGTTTTGTGGAGTTTTTCTGGAGGATTCCTATGTACTAGTCAATGACTTCACCTACGTGTGTATAGATACCACTGATTATACTCACTGGGTTATTAGTTAATGACACAAAAGATGTCATGAAGTTGGGAGAGAGACTTATTGGAAGATTCCAAGAGGAATCAGTAAGGCATAGTGGATGTAGATATGACCAGACAATATTTGATACATGGAATAAAATTTCAAAGAATATTTATTATTAAATGTAAAAACATTTTGACATATGTTTGAAATGTTCCTACCTGTGTATTTTGTACAGTCTGTATATAACTGCCATAATCTCTACCCTTAATTTTCCCCTCCTTGTTTTCCTTGATTCTGCTAGAGAATTTCACAAAAACTACTAATTAGAGTCTCATTTTATGTCTGTGTTTCTGAGATGGCTTTAATATGTTTATCACCAGTTGCATCCATTTTTCGATAAGTGATGGAAGTTCCATATTTCTTTGGGTTGCTGTTCATATAAACATGTTGTTTACATAAATATGTCTTCTTAATAAAATCCTCTGTTGAAAGATACATAATTTATTTTCATAATTTAATTTTTGTGATGTTATTGCAATAATCATTTTTGTTTAAATTTTGCTGATGTACATTTACTTTTGTTATTTTCATGAATTTCTTAGTTTATATTCTGTTTGAAAGACAAATATTAATTGCATCAATCTGAAGAATTTCAAACTAAGCAGTATTAAACTTCTCATAACTATCTTTATTGTCACAACCACTATCTAAAAATCAGATTTATTAGCTTTCCATGAAGAGGAGCAACTGTCTCAGGCTTGAAATTTATTGAGAACATATATGCCTATTTATATCCTCAGCATTTGCACAGGGATCAGAGAAGGAGCATTTTATACATTTCCTCAGACAAGATTAGGATTTGGCCCTCAGCATTCTTTTGCCTTTCAAAGGTCTCCTCTATCTCCTTCATCTCCTCCCTGCTTGGGTTCTTATCTACCAAGTTCCCTGCTCATGAATATGCAAATAACCTGAATCTATTATGGTAAATACAGGGATGTCTATACCCCACAACAACATATGACCAGTGTCCTCTTATCAGTCACTGAGCACACAAGTCTTCAATATGGAATGGATCTGGACCATTCTCTTCCTTGTGTCTGTTACTACAGGTAAGGAGCTTCCCAGTTCTAATCCTGAAGAAGGAACAGGGACTGAGGTGACAGTGACATACACTATGCCTTTTTCTTCACAGGAGTCCACTCACAGGTACAACTGCAGCAGTCTGGTCCTGAGCTTAGAAAACCTGGGTCCTCAGTGAAGCTCTCCTGCAAGGCTTCAGGCTACACCTTTGCTAGCTACCTTATTAGCTGGGTGAAACAGAGGCCTGGACAGGGTCTGGAGTGGATTGGAGTTATTTATCCTGAATATGGTAGTACTAACTACAATGAGAAGTTCAAGGGAAAGGCCACACTGACTGCAGACAAATCCTCCAGCACAGCCTACATGGAGCTCAGCAGCCTGACATCTGAAGACTCTGCAGTCTATTACTGTACGAGACACAGTGTTGCAACCACATCCTGAGTGTGTCAGAAACCCTGGAGGAGCAGGAAGCTGCCCTGAGACTGAGATTGCAGAAAAGATTGTCCTGGAGACTTGCTCCAGAGTATGCTATACCTTGACCTGTTGTTTACCAGTGACCACCTCCATTGACATGATTAATTTTTAATGGAGTAAAGTAGGACAATATGGTTGTGGCGTTACATTATGTTATAAATATCTCTTAAATCTAAGGGAATGAAAGTGTTGCTGAAATGGCTGGGAATAAGCTACATTATGAATTAGCCCAGTAAAGAAAAAAAAAACAACATGTTCACTAACAAAGCCACTTTCATACTCCAATTTGTTTTCCCTAAAACAAGAACAGACAAGTTTTGGAAGTTTTGAGGGCAGATTTTTTAAACTTTCCTATGAAATATAATTTTACATCTTTGGTTATTTATACCCATGATCATGAATCATGAATTGCTTTTAGGAGTAATAATTAAACCTCTTACTCTTTTATCATTATGGATGGGGCAGAGTGTCATGATATGAATTCCACAGGGCGTGGGATCCACTGCTTTGGTAACAAGCTAAGCTCCTGCACAGATAGCACTGGGGAAGAACAGTAGGATATCAAGCTGGGAATGTTAGAGGCCTGATTCTGTCATCAGTAGCCCTGGTTGCTCATTCCCATGTTCCCTGAAGTTAGATTTTCTTTATCACCACTTCTTGATTGATACTGAATGGATTAGTAAAATTGCATTTTACCTTTTCAGGTACTTTAGAGGAAAATTTACTATACTGAGGATGATTAGAAGAGTTTTTTTTATATTATATTTGAAAATGGTTGATCCCACCACATTTGAAACATATATTAGTCTACACGGACATTGATGGAATTTGAGCTTTATACTCCTCTATGCCATCATTTTTGGCATGCTTAAGCAGCAATGGTATCAGAGACATTAGCAACTTCAGAATGAATCTTGGTACAGATAATATTTTCATTTTCACTTATTTTCCAATTTTCATCCTCTTGATCTCCTTTTGCTGTCTTATTGCTCCAGTTAGAATATTAAGAACCATGTTGTCCAGAGATGATTTGCTCCTGTCTTGATCCTGGTTTTAGTGGAATTACGTTGAGTTTCTCTCCATTTAATTTGATAATGTTCTGCCTTGTGGCAGCAGCTACAGGTAAGTGAATCTTTGGTCTTAGGCCTGAGGAGGGGAATGAGGGTAAAGTGACAGTGACAACCACTATTTCGTCTCCACAGGAGTCCATTATCAGGCTCATCTGAAGGAGTCTGTGTTTGAATTGAGGGTTCTTGGGCCTTCAGTAAAGGTGTCCTGCAAGGACTTTGACTCATGGCTTCACCATTTCCTATATGGGTTTGGGTGAGGCAGATGCTAACATGTGGGCTTGAATAGATTGGAAACATACTCCCAAACCTTGGTAGAATAAACTATATTCAAAAAGTTTTGAAGATAGAGCTACATTGTATTCATACACTATGTTTATCACAGCCTACATGGAGCTCAACATCTTGATACCTGTGGACTCTGTTATCTATACTATGTAAGACATAGATTTACTGCACATCCGAGGCATGCCAGAAACTCTGAAAGACAAAGAAGCTGCCTTAGTGCTGAGAGGACAGAGAAGAGTACCATGCAGACATGCTCAAAATTGTGGTTAACTGTTGAGCAAAGTAATAACAGGACTAAGAATGAATTCTATTGCATAGGAATTTTCCTAGTGACACTTCATAAAAGATTCATATAACTGAAGTTGATACATATCCCCATGTTCATATTAATATCAGCACAGGTTACTACCATTACTGGGTCAATAGCTTGGAGCAGAAGTGTTTGTTCACCTAGTAAATCAAAGTCTAATTCTCAGGAAATGTCCAAAATTACTTTTCAATTACTATTTAAAATGATTTTGTTATTCCAGTTTTTATTCATGAGATCTGAGAGACAGGTTCAGAGATCAACCACTGATCACAGGTTCCACACTCATAGTCTTCTCTAGTCCCAATACCTGCCTTGTACTCATAGCATATTGCATTGCATTGAACCACAGAGACACAATAACATGTTCTACAGTTTTGGGGATACATACTCAGTTTGAATGAATATCTAAGAAGGAGAAACATGGATCTACATGGCACTTGTGATCTTTGGAGCTTGTCATTGAGAAGGGTAGCTGTGAACAATGGCCTGTTCTGCGTGTTCTTCCATCACAGAGTTCCCCTCCGTAAGAAATCTGAATGCTGTGAATAGAAGTTATCATCATAATAATACCTTTTAACAAGTGTGAATATTCTTCTCCAGTTCTAAGTTAAAACCTTGCAACTGTGTGCTGAAATAAAATGAGTATATTGTTTGGTGTCTTGTCCAGTTGTTCTGAGAGAGGTATCATCCATCATAATATGGAAACAGAAGCAGATCCACTGAGAATCCCACAGAAAAGTTGGAGAAAGTATAGTAGGATCCAGGGGATAAAGGAAACAACAAGAAAACTCAGAGAATCAGCTAACCTGGGATCATAGGGATTCACAGAGCCTGAAGTGGCAACCAGACAGGCTTCAAAGGAATGGTCTAGGTCCACAGCATGTGTGTTAGAATTGGGTATCTTTGTCCTCTTGTGGTATTCCTAACAATAGGAACAGGGTATATCTAAAACTGTTACTGGCTTTTGGACCATAATTGTCATGCTGTGTCTCTTTGCCCAGTCAAAGTACCTTGGGGGTGATTAATCTTTTTTTTTTTTTTTTTCTTTTTTTAATTTATATATTTTTTTATTTATTTATTTATTTTATTTTTCTCCATTAACAGCTTCAACTGGGTGTGGGGCAACAGAACCAATCCCAGTACAACCATGGGTGTGGGGTTCCCCATAGTCTCCCCAGGGCGATGGTTCCTGCAATGATCTCTAGGGGGAAACAGCTCCCAACAGATCCCCTCCCCCCTCCCATACAAAGGTAGGCAGCTATCAAGTGGAGAGCACCAGTCAGAGTCAACCATGGTGTCAGAGCAAAGGAGAAGGGACTGAGACAAGGAGAGACCCTCCTCTCGAGTGGTGAAGTAATCCCTCTCTCCTGGGAACAGAGGGGAGCCCGATGACTACTAGGTCGAGTGGGGACCAGGCCTTTTTTTTTCCCCTTACCCTTCCTAGGGTTCCCAGGGCCCTGCTTTAGGTTGGGGGATTATGCTGCCATAAGTCGCCCGTCCTTGGAGCTCCTCAAGTAAAAGGCATCTAGCAGGATTAAAGTAAGCAGATCACAGGGCACCCTGTCTTAGGCCATGTGGAGAGCACCCTCATACCTGAACCATGCCATGTTGAGCCATTTTCTACAACCTCTGTATGGTGTGCTCTTCAGGCGAGGATCCACACTAACTCCCGTCATTGGGCCCCTGCGTCTGTCATTAATGAAAAGACTCTGAGGAGCTCCTCAAACAAAAGATATAATGATATAGTTTTGGCACCAATAACTCCATCTCCAGATAAGAAGAAAGGGCTTTTTCCCAACCCAGTATTCACCTTTTAGTCTGGCTTATGGTGTGACCACATTCCTAAGTGCCTACTCCACATAAAGTTACGTGTGCTGCCTGCCAAAAAATTAGGGCAGTGTAAAAGGGATCAAAATCCAAAATTTTAAACATATGCATTAAAACCAAACACTTTACAACATGTGTCAAACTTTACCCATTATCTATAAGCAGTTACAAATATCATTAGCTCAAATTCAGTGGGAGTACAATGACATACATTGTTGTTATCATATACCACCAGTTCCAGCCTCTGGGCAACAGTGACAGGAACCCCCAATTTTCCCCCTTCTTAAGTGAAGAGAGGTTAATATTTTAATTAAAATGAGTTCTGTGTCCCAAAGTTTAAAGCAGTCTGATGTTTAGTCTGCAACTCAGCTCCAAAGCAGACCAGAGTTCAAGCTGCAGAAGCAGTTTAGCATTTGTGCTCCTGGACAGGTGGGGTAGCCAGGGTGAGGCGAGCTGGTTTTCAGGTACATGAAGCACATCCTGGCCCTTATCTCAGCCGGGTCTCCCTGGATTCTGGGGGCTGGATGACACCATGCAGAGTGGTGTACCTGGTTTTGTCAGCAGGCACTGCTTTCCTTGAGGGTAAGGAAGACCGGACCAAAGATCTCTCCTCAATCACCTCTGGAAGTCTGGAACTCTTCTGTGTCCGCAGCCTCGACATCACGTTCAGAATTCATTTTCTTTCTGTGAAAAAAGCACAAACACATCCTCGACCCCAAATATATATAGGTCGGGTTTTTTCATGATGCATTGCAAGGGCTTTTACACCTTGTCTTAGTAAAGGTCAGCTTAGTGTCAACAAGCCAGATCCGTTTGCATCAGGATCTGCTGGCAACTTGTATGAGTTGCTTTGAAGGAGCCTTGTTATGCTCCATAATTTTTATTATAATTAGCCATATATGCAGTTCCTCCATTGGAAGAGCCAATTGTAAAATTTAGCATAAAATCCTTTAAGGGATTTTTTGCTATAGCTTTAGCAAAATACAGGTGCATAAATAGTAGCAATGATCTGGGAAAAGACCATTGTTTTTGGCCTTTGAATTTAGCAAAGGCAAATATCCAGGAATCAATCTTAAAAATTATCAATGAGTCTACTGTTTAGTATAAGAAACCTTGATCATAGTCAAAATTTTGTTAAGCCATTTTCCAGATTCTATCCTGTCCTTTTATATCAGACAGGCTACTGGTTTAAATTAAGAGCTTAATATCTTAACTAGCAAAACTGATAAGATTTAGCCATAAGCCTCATTTTTTATAAAACTGTTGTAGAATAAGTTTTACATTTAATATATACACTTGCCATATCTGAATTATTATTAATATACTGTATTTGTTGATTATTGTATACTTTATCTGTTGATTTATACTTTACCTGCTTGAGTACCTGTTAGGCAGCTGTTTTAAGCTCTCTATTGGAAACTGTTTTTTTTTAAGAATTTTACCTAGCAGCTCAAGGTCTCCTATAAGAATATTATCACTAGAGCTTTAACCATTGGACATCCAACCAAAAGTTTGTAAGCTATCCTTTTTTTTTTTAGTTTTTTTATATTGGAAAAAAGAGAAATTTCTGCCTCCTCCCCGCCTCCCATTTCCCTCCCCCTCTTCGCACTCCTCCCCGCCTCCCCCCTCCTCCCCCTCCTTATCCAGACCGAAGTGCAGTCAGGGTTCCCTGCCCTGTGGGAAGTACAAAGTCCTCCCCCCTCAACCCTGGTCTAGGAAGGTGAACATCCGAACTGGCTAGGCTCTCACCAAGCCAGAACATGAAGTAGGATCAAAACCCTGTGCCATTGACCTTGGCTTCTCAGCAGCCCTCATTGGGTTCACCTTCTTATTTAGCTTCTTTAGTATCACAGAATATAGACTCAATGACCACAATTTGTGACTAGAAACCAATTATGAGTGAGTACATCCCATGTTCCTCTTTTTGGGTCTGGGATACCTCACTCAGGATAGTGTTTTCTATTTCCATCCATTTGCATGCAAAATTCGAGAAGTCATTGCTTTTTACTGCTGAGTAGTACTCTAGTATATAAATATTCCACACTTTCTTCATCCATTCTTCCACTGAGGGACATCTACGTTGTTTCCAGGTTCTGGCTATAACAAACAATGCTGCTATGAACATAGTTGAACAAATGCTTTTGTCATGTGATAGGGTATCTCTTGGGTATATTCCCAAGAGTGGTATTGCTGGGTCCAGAGGTAGGTTGATCCCGACTTTCCTGAGAAACCGCCACACTGATTTCCAAAGTGGTTGCACAAGATTGCATTCCCACCAACAATGGATGAGGGTACCCCTTCCTCCACAACCTCTCCAGCAAAGACTATTATTGGTGTTTTTGATTTTAGCCATTCTGACAGGCGTAAGATGATATCTCAATGTTGTTTTGATTTGCATTTCCCTGATCGCTAAGGAAGTTTAGCATGACCTTAAGTGTCTTTTGGCCATTTGGAATTCTTCTGTTGAGAATTCTCTGTTCAGCTCAGTGCCCCAATTTTTAATTGGGTTATTTAGCATTTTAAAGTTTAGTTTCTTGAGTTCTTTATATATTTTGGAGATCAGGCCCTTGTCTGTTGCTGGGTTGGTGAAGATCTTCTCCCAATCAGTAGGTTGCCTTTTTGTCTTAGTGACAGTATCCTTTGCTTTACAGAAGCTTCTCAGTTTCAGGAGGTCCCATTTGTTCAATGTTTCCCTTAATGTCTGTGCTTCTGGGGTTAAACATAGGAAGCGATCTCCTGTGCCCAACTGTTGTAGCGTACTTCCCACTTTCTCTTCTATCAGGTTCAGTGTGTAAAGATTGATATTGAGGTCTTTGATCCATTTGGACTTGAGTTTTGTGCATGGTGATAGATATGGGTCTATTTTCATTTTTCTACAGGTTGAAATCCAATTGTGCCAGCACCATTTGTTGAAGATGCTTTCTTTCTTCCAATGTATGTTTTTAGCTCCTTTATCAAAAATGAGGTGTTTATAGGTTTGTGGGTTAAAATCCGGGTCTTCTGTATGATTCCATTGATCGACTTCTCTGTTTTTATGCCAATACCACACTGTTTTCAATACTGTAGCTCTGTAATAGAGTTTGAAGTCAGGGATGGTAATGCCTCCAGAAATTCCTTTATTGTATAAGATTGTTTTGGCTATCCTGGGTTTTTTGTTTTTCCATATAAAGTTGATTATTGTCCTCTCAAGATCTGTGAAGAATTTTGATGGGATTTTGATGGGAATTGCATTGAATCTATAAATTGCTTTTGGTAGAATTGCCATTTTTACTATGTTGATCCTCCCAATCCAAGAGCAAGGGAGGTCCTTCCATTTTCTGGTATCCTCTTCAATTTCTTTCTTCAATGCCTTAAAGTTCTTGTCAAATAAATCTTTCACTTCCTTGGTTAGCGTTACCCCAAGATATTTTATGCTGTTTGTGGCTATCGTGAAAGGTGATGCTTCTCTGATTTCCTTCTCTGTTTCCATATCCTTTGTGTAAAGGAGGGCAACTGATTTTTTGGAGTTGATCTTGTATCCAGCCACATTTCTAAACGTGTTTATCAGCTGTAGGAGTTCTTTGGTGGAGTTTTTGGGGTCGCTTATGTACACTATCATATCATCTGCAAATAACGAAAGTTTAACGTCTTCCTTGCCAATTCGAATCCCCTTGATCCCCCTGTGTTGTCTTATTGTACATAGCTGATTTACAATTCTGCTAGAAGTGCCACATCATATTATATTGCATGCAAGAGACCTCAAGCTTCTGAAGTGATAATGAATGTTGGGTCCATAGGAATAAATTGGTGAGTACCAGAGACATATCATTACTACTTAGGACTTTTCACAATACCAGAGTACATATACACATATTTTTTGTTTTCGTCCTGTGATGACAGTTGCTTTTCCAAGAACTCTTACACTCTGGGATTTCAGAACAGAGTTCACTTTCAGTGAAGACAGGTATGGTTACTTCTTACTTGCTGAATCTTGGAATTATATTGTGTCCTTTTTTTAACCCTTGTGTCTCACATAATCAAAGAATATGATATCTTGTCTGACTGAAGTTTCTTGTTAATAGATAGGAAATATCCATATCTTATAATTGACTTTATGTTTTCTTAGAACCACAAGGATTCATATGCATTTCATTAAATTTATCCAGATGCCAATCAGTGTACCAAGTCTTTGTCATGAGTATTCTAATATGATTGAACATTGGTGGACTGTAATTGCTTTATATGCTTTTCAGTGATTAATTGTGTCATCAAGTGTTTCATCCATAGGAAGTATATGTTCCATACTTAGTAAACATAGGCATTTTTCTTGATCTGTACAGTGTTCTATCAGTACAAATTCCAGATAGTAATTCCAGATACTGATACATGATGTTCCAGAGGAAGGGAATGTAGAAGATATCTCTAACCACCAGAGGTAAATTACCTAGCAAACACTCCACATAGCTCCAGAAACACATCAAAATTGGTTCTTGTTTCAGCTGAGATATATGACCACTGAGGAAACCATGATGTTTCCATCTGTGAGTGAAACAGTGAGAAGGTATGATCTAGTTTTCAGATGCAAACCTATCTGTAAAGGGACTCAGGAATAGTGTAAGTAGTGCTCACGCCCTTCAGTGGTGAAGATATATCAGACATAGAAACAATAACAGAAGGAACTACTGTGCATTTATGGTCAATGAAACCTGGTCCAGATACATGTGAATTGGGAAATAATCCACAAGTAAAATGTGGATGAGAATGGTAGAAATCAATGTGTTCATGCTTTTTGGAAGAATCTCAATAGTTCCACAGACATTGCATCTCATCAGCACATGCTGCAATACTCACATTGTTTACCTTAGGAGCAGACTCTCATGCCATCTCTCAATAATTTCAGGGGCCAGAATTTTGTGAATATATTTCATTTTATGAGGATGTCTCTGTGTAGCCATATGGATTAAGCAGGCAAAGACTCATTGTCATTGTCACACATGATAGCCATCAGCATCCCACCAAACTAGACTATGAGGGGAAGACTTCTAGACACCACTCAGACTAGAACAGAAGAAGAAATGACAACTTAAGTCCATTTAGCATCCTGAATTGTACAGAGAACTGTTCCTTTATAATGAGATATTGCCCTGAGGGTGCTGCCCTATGAACTGAACGACCCAATGACATCATACCAATTATGGTCAGTGATAGAAGAGAAACAATGCAACTGACTGGTTCAAGCTGCTTTTCTCCTGCAATATTAGGCACAAATGATTCATGGTCCTAAACTTAGAAGAAAACATACATGAGTAGCTTAGCATAAATTTTTGTGTTAACATTTGTAGTTATAATTCAGAAATTTAAACAGCCATATTGACAAAATACTGTATAGTGTTCTTGGATTTTCTCATTCCTGGAAGCACCTTCCAAATTCATCCTTCCTTGTGAAAACTTTCAACTTCTGTAAAGCTCTCCTAACACATTCTCTGTCCATGGATAAGAAGATTCTGAATTTGAAGAGGCAGACAGAAGAGAGAAAACTATCTGAAGGGATATACCCTCTACCCATGAGGATCCTTGTCAAAGAATCATCTCTCCTCTTTCATACTCTTAAATACTTTATGGTAAATATATTGGGTTGAATTTCAAATTGGCCTGATTTTTATCTCCTCAATGTGATAGTGTTTTTATTGAGTTGTTACCTGGTCTGTGAGTGCCACAGTTTATCCTCTTTCTTTTGACTCCTGTTCTCAGTCTCAGGAATTCATACATGAATACATGAGGGAATAAAACTGAACTCAAGATCCACTGAGCTTCTCTGAGTTCAGGTGCACTCCCCCAGGTGTAACAAGATGAAAGCTGCAAAGACACAGGTCTGTCCTTATTTTGTGTCTTATAAGCAGAAACAGCTAGAACTGGATTCAGCAAAGCAGAGCCTGACATTGAGAGAGACATTGACTATCATATAGACATAATTTAAAATCAGTCTATCCACTATCGAGTCAACATTACCTAAGAACCAGAGCCATTTCTTCCTGTAGCTGAGCTCTGTGAGCACTAAAGTTGCAGGGATGCTGGTGCTCATGGCAGCCAATGCCACTCCTGTGTAAGCCTTGACAAACCAACCTGCATGGGATCTCAGAACCAGAATGGGGCACAATGGTATCAATAATCCATAGTAAAAAGATGAAGTTTGAATGAAAGTTACTCTATATTCTCTGTGTTGTCCTTATTTAAATTCTACTAGCTAATCCCCATCTGCTGTGATTGACATGTGATATTTCCATGCTCAAGAAAATTAAAAATTATTTATTAAAAATTTCAGAGGTTAAAATTTTTTTCCTTATTTTATTCAGTTTTCATTTACTGTTTATATATGTTTAAAATAAATCCTAATGCAATATATTATAATTACTGATTTCAATCTTATAACTTTTTCTAGATACTTCCTTCTTTCCTACCATCCAGCTCTTACTCTCTATAGAAAGCAAACACATAAACAAAAAAAAGTTTAAAAATGGGATGAAAACAAGTAAGAATATATAGATCACAGAAAGAAACATAGAGAAAAAGAGAGAAAGATAGATAGATAGATGATAGATACTGAGAGAGAGAGAGCAAGAGAGAGAGAGAGAAAAACCAATACTAAAGTACACCAAATCAAACTAAAAATTTTAAACTATTCAAACCTGGTACTAGGCAAAAACATATTAGATGAAAAATTGCAGTATAAATTGATATGATAGGAAATATCTACAAACATACAATTGAGGTCATTTTGTGTTGGTCATCTACTCCTGGGCATGGATCCACCCTTAAGTGTGGTTAATATACCCAATGAGACTCAATTACAGAAAACTAATTCTTCCTTTGCAAGCAAAAATTGCTGAAAGTACTTGCTTTGGGTTGAGAGCTTGTGTCTGTCTGTCTGTATCTCTCTCTCTGTCTCTCTCTCTCTCTCTCTGTAATTTGGCATTGAGGTGATAAATGAATAACTCATGTATTTGGAAAGCAGCACTGTTCACCTAGGAAGGTACCTTTGTTGAAAGGTTCACTGGTTAAAATAAAATACAAAGTTCATCCTTGTGCTTTCTACTCAGATTTCTGCAATAATTCAGATAACAATATCATGATGAGAACAGACCACTGAAATAGCACTAACTGCTAAACTACAAGTCTTATCTATATATAACAAGGTTTGCCTACAGTTTTCACCAATCCATTAGGTTTTATGTAAATGCTCTCACATCACGTTATTATCTTAACACAAAAAAATATTGTCAACCAAAGAAAACTGCAAATTTACAAAAAGGCAATTATTTACTGTTTATTGTTTCCCCATGTTTTGATATAGCTAAAACAAAATATTTTGTTTTTCTTTATTCCATAGTACCCTTAACTTTACTGTAAGCACCCTAACTTCATTTTATCATGCAACACAGACTCCATGTTATCTACATCTTAATATTTTACTTCTGCTTCAGGATCCTATATTTACACATAGCTTTCTTATCACCTCTAATTTTGATTTGCCTTACACCAATTCCTCATTTCTCAATTCCCAAGTGCAGGTTCATGCTTGAGACTTTCTTTCTCCAGGGTTCCCCTCTAGTTTTCTTTTGTCCCTGTTTTATTATACTTTGCCATTAATACCTAAGGCCTCGATGTTTTATTTGTAGTTACTTGGCTTCTACAAATTAAACTCACAAAGCAAGTATTCAAATCATGGAATCACATATAAGTAAGAACATAAAGCATTTATCTTCATGGACCTGGCTGACCTCACTCAACATATTTATTTCAGTTTCCATCAGTTTCTTATATAGTTCATCATTCTTGTTTTACTACTGAGTAATATCCCATTGTTTATATGCTCCCACTTTCATTATCTATTTGTCCTTTGTTGGAAATCTAGGTTGATTCCATTTCCCATCTGCTGTGAACAGAGTAACTGATGTGGGAATGTCATATATCAATCTGTTGATTTCATTGGTTAAGCAATAAATAAACTGCTTGGTCCTGATTGGCTAGAACATAGGTGGGTGGAGTAAACAGAACAAAATGGGAGGAAGAGGAAGTTAGGTCAGATTTCACACAGCTCCTCTCAGAGCAGGACATGCACGATGAAGCTCTGACCCAAGATGGACGAAGGCTAGAATCTTCCCGGTAAGTGCACCTTGGGGTGCTTACACATATGATAAGAAATGGGCTAGTCTAGGTGCGAGAGTTAACCTAGAAGAGGCTAGATAGAAATGGGCCAAGCAGTGTTTAAAAGAATACAATTTGTGAGTTGTTATTTCAGGGCGTAAGCTAGCAGGCGGCTGGGGTGCTGGGGACGCAGCCCTGCCGCTCCTATTTCATCATTCTTGTTTTACTACTGAGTAATATCCCATTATTTATATGCCCCAGATTTCATTATCTATTTGTCTTTGTTGGAAATCTAGGTTGATTTTTTTAATTAATTAATTTATTTTTTTCTCCATTAACAGCTTTAATTGGGTGTGGGGCAATAGAACTATTCTTAGCACAATTATGGGTGTGGGGCTCCCTGCAGACTCGCCAGGGTGATGGTTCCTGTAATGATTATTAGGGGGAAACGGCTCCCAACAAAAAAAATAATCCCCTGCTAATAGGCATATATTTATTATATCTATTCTGTTCTTTTTTGAGCAGCAGTTCTCACTCAGTCTGTGGGTTTTTACCCCACAGGACTCACATATCAAATATTTGCATTAGGATGCGTTACAGTAGCAAAATTATAGTTACAAAGTAGCAAGGAAATAATTTCATGGTTGCTGGGTCAACACAACCCTAAAAGGTTGCACTATTAGGAAGGCTGAGAACCATAGCTTTAGAAATTCTGTCTAGTACAGTAATATATAAAAATACAATGTATCTTTGATGTATGTGATGAGAACTGTATCTGGCTTTCTGAGTTATCATCTATGTTTGCCATGGTATAACAATGGTAAAGACCCTAACTTCAGACCCTTGGGAAAATAGCAGAGCCTTAACCCAGGGGTGAGACTCAGAGGGAAGACCCTTTCCTGGGGTTCAAGTATGAGAGTCAATGGCATGTGAAGATGCCCACCATGGCTTTCTTCCTCGGATATTTACAGCCTGAAGACTACTGCCCTATAGACTGTGACTACCGAGATTATCTAAACCTGTCTCCTTGAACCATATGGATACTCTACACTCTGTTTCCTTTTTATCTGTATGAAACAACCTGCCTCTGTGTTTAATTGTACACAATAACCTGCCTTTCTTTCCAAATCTATATAATAAACACACTGAGTTTCTGGACAAAAAAAATAATCTAGGTTGATTCCATTTCACATCTGCTGTGAACAGAGTAACAATAAATATTGATGTGCAAGTGTCTTTACAGTAAGATGTGGAGTCTCTTGAGCATATACTTAGAGGGGTAAAACTAAAGCAAAAGTGGTTTTATTTAGTATTTTTGATGAAATTTCCTAAGTCAGGACACTAGTGTATACTGTCATCAACAGTGCATGAGGATCATGCTTTCTCTACAACCAAGTATGCATTTGTCATTATTTATTTTCTTGTTCATAGTCATTCTAACTGAGGTAAAAATAGAATGTTAAAGTTGTTATGAACTTCATTTCACTGTAAGCTAAGGAATGTATCACTGTACACCGAAGAGAAATGAACCAGAAATTGAATGGGACATTCTCCCTTCAGCTTCCTTTCTAATGTGGGAAGGTGTTATTCAGTCTTCATTGGGAAAAAAGGACATCAATGATCATATAAAGTACCAGACCTCTTAGTCTTCAATAAGTCTTTCAGTAAGATATATCCACTAGTGCCTGAGTGGTATGTGGTGATCAACTTTATTCTAATTATATTCTTTGATTAATTCATTGTAAATATTTATCCCAGGTAAACATGTTCAAAAGCCCATGACTTGGGGTAACATAGGCCCTAGTAGAACCTACCAAAGTTTCATTGCTAATAGTCTTGCTGTCTAATTGCAATATAAATATTTGTTTTTATAACCAGTAGATTAGTCCTCCTCTCAGCCATGATCACAAGAACTTCTGTGTGCAGTGGGTAATAATTAATGTAAACATTCATACCTGGTCAAAGTTCTAAGAATGGAAAACTGAGTACTCATCCACAGATGATCCATCTGTATCTATTTTGCACCCAAAACTCAGGGAACTTCACAAAAAAGATGGGATCAAATTTAAGAACAAAAATATGGAGTGGGTAGCCATGAAATGCTGTCTTCATGACCTGACTTAGCTGCTCTACATATGAACTCTTGGCAGCTGTACTTACCAGCACAAGACCTCCAGCCAGTCAACATCACAGCATGAGAGCCTGTGAAGTAGCTGAGTGAGTAAAGACATCTACTTGTAACTTTAGCAGTATATATTTTGAATTGCTTGTATCTATTTGGTAGGACTGAGAATTGACTTTCTTAAGTTGTCTTTCAAGGTTTTTATTTTCATCTTGGTGTATTTGTGCCTTGCTTTCACCATTGGACACAATTTAACATTTTTTTAAAAAAATAATAAGAAGTGGTTATTTCAGGCTCTATGTCCCCCATTACCAGGAGTCTTTCCTAGGGTTAACTTCATAGGTTACATATATTTTCTATTTTACAAATTTTCCTGAGCTGACTATCTTCTGTAACCATGCAAGGTCTAAAATCCAGCCACATAACATTGACCTACAGTTACTTTTCTGCCAGGAGAGTGTTCTGCAACTGGAACCTAGCAGAATCATCATCACTGAGACCAGGGAGACTGCATCCAGAAACTGATGTAAACACATGCAGTATCTTAGAGTCAGATATTAGGTGTCGTTCATGGAGTCCTGTTGAGGAATGGGAGGAAGATTCATAAAAACCAGAGGACCCACTGACACTGTGAGATCATAGTTCACAAATTCAACTAACGAGCACTCATAGAGATTTGAAGAAATCAGGATTCCTGTAGGGGGCTGACTTAGGTCCTCTGCATACCTGTAATGACTGAATAGCTTGGAACACTTTTAGGATTACTAACACTGGGAACAGGGCCTATCTGATTCTTCAACCTACTTACAGAACCCTTTTCTTTCTACTGGATTGCCCCATCCAGGCTTGATGATATTGTATGTGTCTGGTCTTATTGTAGCATTCATATTTTATGGATGTTCCAGGGATGCTTGCTTTTTTCTATGGGGAGACAGAATGTGATGCATCTGGGGGAGAGCAGAAGTATGGGTGAGAGAGTGGGATGAGTGGAAACTTTGGTTGTGATATGCTTTATGAGAGAATAATTGAAAATTTAACAAATACTATAATATGTTGGGGAGGGCCTCTTCATGGGCCAACACCAAGCTTTGGGTTTATTTGCATTGGATGACTGATGATAAAAATATAATCACTTTTGATAAGGTTTTTAGAGGCTCCTTCAGCACTGGGGATTGAAACACCTAAGTGTACATAGAGAACACTCTGTTATTATTAAACAAAAGATAGATTTATTAGAAGGTTATCTCCAGTTTCATAGATTTTCCTAAAGGTGATATGAGTTCCTTTTTTTCCAGATGACCTATTTTTATCACATTTATAGTCGTGATATGCTGCAATCATCTGCTGACAGACATGATGTTTATTTCCATAAGTTATGGTAGATAGTGCTGTATTAAAACATCAATGCACGGATATTTCTGAAGTATGTTCCTTTAGGTCATTTCATCGAGATTTTGTATGCAACCATCTGCTATGGCAAATACTAAATGTATGTATCTGAACATAGACTGCTATGTCTCAAAATTTAGGAAATTTTGAAATTTTCAGTTACCACCACCATCATCATAACCACTTTCTGTAAATCAATCTGACAAACTTGTCACAAAGTGGAGCAACTGCCTCAGGTCAGAAGTCTATTGCAATCTTATATCCTGAGGTTACAGCCACAACATCTGCAGAGCTGAGGTAATGGTGTGAGATACATTTCCGCTGACAGGATTAGGACTTAATGTCACCATTCTGTTGCTTGACTCAAGTGTCTCTCACCTCCTTCTCAATCTGGACTATGGCCTTTTTTAAGAAGTTCTCTCTTCTTGAATATGCAAATTACCCAGACTATTTTGGTAAATACAGCGATGTCCAAACCCCAGAACAACATACAATCAGTGTCTTCTTCATGGTCACTGAGAACACAGGTCCTCACCGTGGGATAGAGCTGTATCATTCTCTTCCTTTTGTCAGTAATTACAGGTAAACCTGAGGAGAAGACAGGGACTGAGGTGACAAGGTCTCTCACAGACAACTCTGTCTTTCCTTCACAGGTGTCCACTCTCAGGTACAACTGCAGCAGTCTGGTTCTGAGCTTAGAAAACCTGGGTGCTCATTGAAGCTGTCCTGCAAGGCTTCAGGCTACACCTTCACTAGCTACTATATTAGCTGGGTAAAACAGAGGCCTGGACAGGGTCTGGATTGGATTGAAAGGATTAATCCTATTACTGATGGTACTAGCTATAGTGAGAAGTTCCAGGGCAAGGCCAAACTAAATGTAGACACATCCTCCAGCACAGCCTACATGGAGCTCAGCAGCCTGACATCTGAAGATTCTGCAGTATATTACTGTGCAACACACAGTTTTGCAACCACATCCTGAGTGTGTCAGAAACCCTGGAGGAACAGGAAGGTGTGCTGACACTGAGATTACAGAGATTATCCTTAAAACATTCACAGAAACAATCATTCTGAATGTTGCTTTGTCTGTTACTTTTTGTAACAACTTTTCAAAATTACACATGTGAATGAAGTAATGCTGATTTAGGATTTGTACAACATACCTAGCCAATTGCTTCACCAATGACCACAGCCATTGACATGTTTCTTCATTAATAAAATAATGAAAAGTAAAAACTGTGATATGAAGCATGATAAAAATATCCATCTCTGGATTCTAAGTGATTTGGACATTTGAGGTGTTGATTTTAGTAAACTAAAGTATGAATTCATATTAAAGTATGAATTTGAGCAGTAAAGTCCAAATAATAACATCTTAGAAAACAAAACTCCTTTGGAGTCTTAAATATTACATGATTTAGGTTTATTCTTAACTCTGGCTGTGTGGTCCAGCAGAGGTTCCAGTCTCAGGAACCTCTGAAGTATAATTCCACATAAGTATAATTCCTCTAAGGTGGTCAAGACTATGATTAATTTACTTTTCACAAAAATCATTAATCAAATCAATGAATATACCTGTCAACTGTGGTTGGTTCTAAGATCATACATTATTCCCTGGTCCTATATTTACTTCCTTCCCTGGCTTAGAAACCTGCCTCATAGTCTCAAGCCCTAATAGAACATAGAACTATACTGATACATCATCATTTCTCACGGGCCATTGGATATCAATCTGGTGGTCACCTTTGTTCTACAGTGTGTTTGGATTTTTGCATGGTAGAGTACTTGGAGACATTATCAATCAGTCGTGATGTCTATCAATTCACTTCATCATTAGTGTTCACTGCTAGAATTTTTGAACAACACCAAAGAAAAGACTGTGTTTAATGGAGATCTGGAAATCGACTGAGGAACATTTCACCATTCATCCTTGAAATGTCTACTCAATATCACCTTAGATAATGAAAAAAGAAGAAACAGCCATAATTTCTGTACAGAGTGAGTCTGTTAGAGAATTTTTGGTAAAGGGAGGAATCTATGTCTATAGATAAAGAAGAATTATTCCAATTATCTTATAAGTATACCTGAACTTGACCTCAGTCATATTCTATGTCATGATATGGAAAGCAGTCACACAAATCCATTTAAAGGTAGAACAACATTGAACACTAAGTCTAAGATTAATTTTGTTCAACTAATTTCCTGAAAAAGAACAGCTTCCTCCAAAGAATTGATATGATCCTTGAGGCCCCTATCTTCTAGATTTTTAGCAATTTTTGGTTAACGTATTTTGAGAGCCAAGTAACTGCTCTGAAATATGAACCTTTTGTACTAAAGCAGTTGTATATACAACAATTCTTAGAGTAGTAATGAGTATAGTAATTCTTAAATTAAATCAGTTGTAAGTGGTTTAGACCTACTTAGAACCTTAGTAATTTCTTTTTACAGCTTACATTAAATAGGCACCTCAACCATATGTTCCAGGTTAGGAAATTAATATTCTAGACCTTTTGTTGATACAAATGAATGACAAGGTACAATGTAATCATCTCTCTACTTCATGCTGAAATTATGGTGTTGCAGTTGGGGACACAAAACCTACAATGCTTGCCAAGCCCATGAAGAGCAGGCAGGCTATTTCTTTCATTTTTCATGCTCTGTAAGACCATCTGAAACTAGGGATGTGGAGTCTGTGAGGCTGAACCAGGATGTAGATTCTGAGGAAACAGCTTGAAATAGCTAGAGTTTATGCTGGATTTGCTGGAGGTGTCTGCAGCTGATTTAAAACCTATTGAAACAGATAGATCAGGGACAGAAGTGAAATTAAGTGGTTAAGAAAAAATTATGGTGGGTACTTGGTACTGATATATGAGAAAGAAGATATATATATATATATATATATATATATATATATATATATATATGTAAAGAGAGAGAGAGAGAGATCACTTTAGGTTGATGGTAAACAAATCACACCTTGGTGGAACTTTATGTAAGTTTACCATGACCTGTGGGTATTGTTGAATTCAAGTTGATATTTTCAAGTCTATAAAAACCTTCATAAAGAGACAAAACTTTCATTGAATTTTTTATTATTGGTGGTTATTATAGTAGTGCTGATATTTAGTTAGAGGCAGAATAGTAGTTTATTAATATTTGATTAATTACTATCAAATTAAGAACCTTTGGAATCTCAATGTAAGAGCAGAATAGCAAGAGACAAATCTGAAACATGTTACTTTTTTATACACCTCAAATAACTTTTGTATCATTTCTTAAACCTTCTCATCCTCAGACCTTCATAGCCTACTTTTATCTATCTCAATTACTTACCTTCCTCATATCCTAAGATATTTTCTTTTTCCCAAGTCATTATTTTTCTCTAAGCCTTCGTATAACCCAAACCTTAAATCTTTGATTTACTTTCTGATGTTTTTTACTGATCTAATTTTGTAACCAGTCATTTGATCCATATGAACTGAAGTATGGACCCAAGTTCAATAAACCTTCATGAATACTCTTTCTCACTTTTGAGTCTGGATGTTCCATCAATAGTAATTCTAGATTATGATGCATGATATTTTCTCAGAGGAATGGACTGAGGACTTTATCCGTGACTTTCTCTGGAGCTAATATGTGCAGAGCAAGCATCTCACAGTCCTACTGAAACAAAGCTGAACTGGTTTATCCTACAACTGAGATATCAGACTACTGAGGAGATCATGGTTTAAAAATCTGTAAGTGAATGAGATTGAGAAAACATGAATCAAGTTTCATATATATTCATACCTGAAAGAGGGCGCAGTAATTTTGAAATTGTACTTAGGCCCTTAATTTGTGTTCAGGAAGAGTAAGTATAGCACAGTTTTTTTTAAAAAAATAGCTTGTTTCATGTGATCAATTAAAACCAGTCCCAGCCAGAGGATAAGCGCAATATGAAGCCTAAAGAGTGAACGAGAAATGCTAGAAACCAATGTCTGCATGTATTCAAGGAAATTTCCTTCTCATGTTCACAGACAATGCACCATCTCATCCATACTGTGATTTTCATATTACCTTAACATAGGAGAAGTTAAGATCATCTCATCACAATCTCACAGGGTCCAGCCATTTGTGAATGGATTCTATGATTATAGTAGTATGTCTGTGTAATTCCATATTGCTTTGGCAGGGAAGGACTGTTTTCCAATGCCATCCATGATAGCCATTAGTGTGCCCTCATACTGGAGAAGCAAGGGCTCCAATGTACACATTACCCAGAAGAACAGACATGGTGAAATGATGTGATAAGCTCATACAGAACTCTAAATTTTAGGGAGATCTGACCCTCTATAATGGGTATCAGGTGTTTCCCTGAGGATGTTTTGCTGTGAAATGGCAATCCATTGAAAAATATATTAACTCTGAGCAGTGGTAGAAAGAAACTCATGCATCTGCTGATTTTCCCCTGAAATATTAAGCACTTACAATTAAAGACGCTGAAATTGTAGTGAAAAATAATAAAATACAATTTCTGTGGCTCATTTTTTGTTTTAATATGTTTAACTATATTTCATATATTCAAACACATGCATACAAAATCCTGCATAGTTCGATTGATGTAACATGGAGGGCCAGGCCTGTTTCCTTGGGTTTCCTGTCCTGCCTGTTTCCCCACAGCAAGAAAGTACCAAAGAAAATGACACATAGATCTCTATAAATTATAAAGCTGATTGGCCCATTAGCTCTAGCCTCTCATTGGCTAATTCTCACATCTTGATTAACCCATTTTTCTGATCTATGTTAGCCATGTGGCTCTGTACCTTGTTCAGTGGGGCAGATCACAACCTGCTGCTTCGGTGTCTGGGCAGAAGTGGGAGGAATCAATTTCCTCCTTCCCAGAATTCTCCTGTTCTCCTTACATCATTTCTACTTCCTGTCTGGTTTTCCCACCTATATTTCTTGCCTGGCCAATCAGCATTTGTTTATAACATGATTGACAGAATACAGACAATTATCCCACACCACTTCCCCTTCTTTTTTTAAAAACAAAAACAAAACAAACAAACAAAAACAAAGGAAAATATCCAGAGTCCTTTTTTTTGGGAATGTGGGCGTAGTACTCCAGGCTACTTCTAGCTGGTTGGGAGCACTTATGGGAACCTAAAGAAAATTTAGAGTTATGATCAAATCCTGACTGAAGTATCTTGTGAGTCTTGATCATCTCAGGCAGCAGTCTTGAACCTGCTCTGGATGAAGAACTCAGATATCTGGGCCATCTAGTTCTGCTGGAGATTTCTCAGGTAGTCTTCCTTGATCAAAGGGTTTTTTTTTAACTATGAATAAATCCACCAGAGCTTTTCAGTGTTGTTTACACACCATTGCAACTTGATTCCTGGGAAGGACCTGAAAACACCATAGAGTTGTAGCAAAAACTTCATATTTCTTAGCAAATTAAAGACCCATGTGGTCAGAAAAAAGAGAGATATACAGTAAAGAGAGATTCAAAGAAGAAGAAAACCTCTAAATGCTTTAAATATATGCAGGCTAAAGATTAAAGTTCTCAAAAAGAAAGAAAGAAAGAGAGAGAGAAGAAATAAAGAAAGAAAGAAAGAAAGAAAGAAAGAAAGAAAGAAAGAAAGAGAGTAGCCTGGGAGGCAGAGACAGATGAATCTCTGTGAGTTCAAAGATAGTCTGGTTTACAGTGGGAATTCCAGGACAAAGATATACAAAGAACCTGTCTCAAAAAGCCAAAAGTTAAAAGTAAAAATAAAAGAAATAGAGGTTAAAATAAAGCCACATAATGATGGAAAATACACAGAGAATCTTGATACTGTATGTTATTATGCTCTCTTTGAATTGTTTGAATGCTGAGGAAGGAGCAACAGCTGCTAAAAGATATTTGCTTAAAAATGCTACAGAATTAATCCAAGATAGGTATTTTGAAAATTCCTTGGCTTTAAAATTAAAGTCCAAAGGTATGTTACATTGGAGAAGAGACTTTGCTTTTGTTTCCACAGAAAACGAGAGGCTGTGGGTTTATTCAAAGTTAAGAAAAATCCACTTTGATCAAGAAAGACCACCTGAGAAATCTCCAGCAGAAATAGATGGCCCAGATGTCTGAGTTCTTCATCTAGAACAGGTTCAAGACTACTGCCTGAGATGATCAAGACTCACAAGACACTTTAGTCAGGATTTTATCATAACTCTAAATTTTCTTTAGGTCCCCATAACATTATCAGTGCCCACAATCAGCTGGAAGTAGCCTGAAATACTACACACACATTCCCCCAAAATGGACTATGGATACTTTCCTTTAAAAAAAAGAAGGGGAAGTGGTGTGGGATAATTGTCTGTATTCTGTCAATCATGTTATAAATAAATGCTGATTGGCCAGGCAGAAATATAGGTGGGAAAACCAGACAAGAAGTAGAAATGATGTAATGAGAACAGGAGAATTCTGGAAAGGAGGAAATTGATTCCTCCCACTCCTGCCCAGACACCAAAGCAACAGAATGTTATCTGCCTCACTGAAAAAAGGTACAGAGCCACATGGCTAACATAGATCGGAAAAATGGGTTAATCCATTTAGCCAGTGAGAGGCTAGAGCTAATGGCCCAATCAGCTTTATAACTTATAATTTGTGGAGACCTATGTGTGATTTTTCTCTGGGACTAAACAGCTGGGGGTACTGGGCGGGACAGAAAACAACAACAAACAAGCCTGGCCTACTCATGCTACAGATTGACTTCTCACATTTGTGGGAATATTTTTCAAAGGTATACTACATTTGTGGAAACATATACCTCTTTAAAAGATTTGCTTACATGTGTTCTGTTCAGGAATAAAAGGTCCCTGAGTGGGAATGGTATACAGGGAGAAAAATAAAAGGCTGTGTAAGAACAAGTATCCTCTACCCATGGGGGTTGTTTTCAAAGAGATTTCCTTTCTCCCCTCATTCACTTATTTGCAAGAAAATGTAGTATGAGAATCAGATTAAGTCATAGCAATTCTGCCCATGATTTCTTTTTTTCTGTCCTTAGGCTTATTTATTTGACTCAATAAAATTGTTAAACATCCCTCCACCACCAAGATTAGTTATGATGGGTCATATTTTGTTGTGTTTATGCAATTGACTTGCAAATACCTTGTATAATATTAACGAATGCTTTGTAATTATTTTACATTCAGACTATAGTTTCCCTTCCCTTATCTCCTCTTGTTGCCTCCCCTCATTTTCACACTATACCCCCACTCATTCCCCTTCTGTTTCAGTTCAGAAAGCTTTCCCTTGATTTCTATCTCCTTCTCAATGTGAATATATTTTTAATGTGATTATCACAATGGTCCCTCATCTTTCAGCTGGCTCCTGTCTTTGAGTATGCCAGGAATTCATTCATGGATGCATGAGGGGCTATATTTGATATCAAGACAAATTATGCTTCTGATCTCTGGTGTTCTGTCCCAGGTGTAGCCTAATGAAGGCAACAAATACCTTGTTCTCTCTTGTGTCATTTGATTTCAACTGAGTATTGTTAGGGCTGAAACCAGTTGTCACCAGCAAGAAACCTGACATTGAGGAAAACATTGATATTTATATAGGCACAATATAAAGCCAGTCTCTGAAGCATACTGTCAACCTCTCTAGATAAACAACAACACCTGAAGCTGAGCTCTGTGAGCCATGAAGTTTCAGGGATACATTACTGAACCAGTCATATTGTGCAACTTTAGTTTAAGCCATTACAAACCAGTGTGCAGGGGAGTTCAGGACAACAAGGGGCACAGTTGAGCCAAGAATGTATAGTACAGAGATAAGGTTGGTGTGGAGGGGGACTATATATCCTCTGTGGATTCTTTCCTTAAGTCTACTAGATGACCTGCACCCGCTGTGATTGATGTTTTCATGCTCAAGCACAGTAAGATTCTTTGCTAACTCTTCACAGGTTCCTAGTTTCTTCTTCATTTTATTCTTTCTTTATACTTTTGATAGTTTTTTTAAAGAATTCATGCAATATATTCTGATCAATGATTCCCTTCCACCAACTTCTCCAAATTTTTTCCAACATCCTTACCTTCCCAACAATACCATTTTTTTCTTCTCTCTTTAGAAAGCAAAGAAATAGGAAAACAAGAATTTTCAAAAGGCATTAGAACAACTGCAAACAACCTATCAAGATTCACACATGCAAACCCCATAATAACACAATTCTGGAAGTACAATACATAGGCAAAAGACCAATAAGACTTAAAAGTATCAATGAACAAACAAAGTGATATGTGATAGGAGATCTACAAAAACACTGCTGAGGCAATTCTGTATTGTGTTTCTACTACTGAGCATGTGTCCATCCTTAACTGGTTAATATGCCTAGTGATACTCCATTGTAGAATACTAATTTTTTCCTTTGCCTATTAGGTCAATGTGAAAAATAAACTCTTAGGTTTGGGGTGAGAGTCTGTGTCCATATCCCTCTCTCAAGACAAGAACCCCATTTGGTTGACTTGGATCAGGCTCTATGCATTATGTCAAAATCTCTGTGAGTTAATATGAGAATCGGTCCTGTTGTATCTGGAAGACACTTTTTCCTTGTAGTCATCTACCCTTCTGGTTCTTAATATATGTTCAGATTTTAAATTCCTACTCAGCAATAAGGCTAAACTGTAAAGTTGTTTTGATCAACTAAGAGCCCCACCAATACCTCATAGTGTTTTCAGTATCTAGGTGTCTTCTCCCATCAATTTTAGGGCATTATCCTGTGCCTTGTACTGATGTTTACAATTAATAATTACTGTCTGTGGGGAGAAGCACTGTCCCTCATGAGGACATCTCTGTTCAAAGACTAACAAGTTAAAACAAAATACAAAATTCATGCAGGTGCTCTCTCCTCAGTTTTCTGCAAGCATATATGTCATATAGCAATAGAGCATGATCAGATATAGACAAGACTTTTTACTAAACTACAAGTCTTCACTAGATGTCTATAATTTTGCATACCCCTTTCTTTAATTTATTTTTTGTTAAAATACTGTATCAGCAGATATATAAAGCCAAATCATAATCTTAACACAAAATTATCCCAACAACTCAAAAAAATACCAAATATAAATCTAGACATCTATGAACTGTCTGTTATTTCAAACATTTTGTTATAGAAAAACATTGTAACTTAGTGAGTCTACAAAGTCCCTTGAGCCCAATAACCCAGGTGTTTTGTCATCCCAAATTCATTCTATAACCTATACAGTTTTTTTTAGTTACACTTCAAGATCCTAGAGTTAAAATTAGTTATTATAATTCTTAATTTTGGTTTCCCCTACAGAAATTCCTTTATTCACTGTTCAGCACCACATCATGTTTCAAAATTCCTGTCTCTTGTTTTTCCTATTTGCTTTCCTTAATCCATATTTTACTATATTTTCCTCTTTATTTCCTCAGATTATAAGGGCCCATTTCTATTCTCTTAGCTTCTACAAATTAAACCCACAAAAAATAATATTCAAGTCTAGGAAGCAGTTATGAGAAAGAATATGAACCATTTTTCTTTTTAGATCTGGGTGTCCTCACTCATCCTATATGTTCTTGTTTCATCCATTTTTCTATAGATTTGATCATTCACATTCAGTTTAGCAGTGATTAATATTGCATTGCCTTAGTGTTCCACATTCTTTTATCTGTTCATCCTTTGTTGTAAATCTAGGTTGATTCCATATCCCAGCTGTTGTAAATCAAGAAACAATGAACATGAATGTGTGAGTTTCTCTATAAGATGTAGCATTATAGAATACATGCTTAAAAGACTTATGTCTTGGGCTAAATCTAGTATTATTTATTAATTTTAGTGAGCATTCCAAACTTATTTTCACAACCACTATACTAGTTTATATTCCCTTACTGTGTGACTAAGAACTGCCCTTTCCCCACATCTGCCCCTTGAAGTCTCAGAGGTCACTTTACCTTTGCCTCCCAAGTGTTGGGATTAAAGGTGTGTACTACCACACCCAACTACTCTCTTTCTTTCTTCACTTTAAGAACTTTAACTTCTTTTTTTTTCAAGCCTGAATATATTTTTAAACACACTGTAAACCATTTAGAGGTTTTCTTCAACTTTGAATCTTTATTTTACTGTATATGTCTTTTTTTTTGACCACATGAGTCATTCATTTACCAAGCAATATCAGTAGGACTAAAGCTGTGGCTTTGGTGGCTGGATCCAGCCCATTCCTTACCTTTCCAGCCTCATGCCAGAGATACTGGCCATAGCCACGTTTATTGCCAAAACTCTATGGCGTTTCAAGGTCCCTGCCAGCAAGCAAGCTGCAGCATTCGGCTCACAGACCACACTCAGTCAGACTGACTGCCTGAAAGAGTCAGAGTTTTCCCTGGCAGTATGGACCAGAACATCAGCATTTTAAAACAGTGCAACTTTTTTCCTGCTATTGCTGAAAACAGACAAGCATGCAGTCAGCTTTTATCAACACCATTTAAGTATTTCATAGCAGGACCTCTTAAAAGAGCTGCAGGGTTTTGCAGCTAAAGCTGAGTCAGGGAGCCTCTCTTAGATGAGAGCACTTGCTTGCCTCTAGCAAGCAGAGCAGACCCGAGAAATTGCTGCTACCAAGAAAACATGCTTTCCTCTATTCTTTCCCAAGCTTTCTCAGACTGTCTGTGGATTCAGTTATCCACATCTGGGTGCCATTTGTAGTGAGAGGCTGTGGGCAGGCCTGCTTTTTGTCCTTCCTGGCTCCTGCACGGCTAGCTTAACCCTGGAAATAATAACACAGAAACTGTATTCTTTAAAACACTGATTGGCCCATTATATCTAGCCTCTTCTTGGCTAACTATCACATCTTGATTAACCCATTTCTCTTAATATGTGTAGCACCACAAGGTGGTGGCTTACCAGGAAAGACTCAGCATGTCTGACCTGGAAGTTGGCTCCATGGCATCTGCCCCAGAGAAGGAGGAATGGTGGTTGCCTCACTTCCTCCCAACATTCTGTTATGTTTACTCTGCCTACCTAATTTTCTGTTCTATCAAAGGGCCAAGGCAGTTTCTTTATTAACCAATGAAATCAACTCAAAACAGAAGACCCTCCCACATCAATAAGATTAGCCTGAGCTAATGGGCCAATCAGTTTATAGCATAATATAGACCTCTGTGTGGTTTCCTTGGGACATAACTATTCTGGGAACCAGGCAGAACAGAAACCCTGACAACAAATGGTGCCCAACATGTGGAAAGCTCCATCCAACGAAAACCTGAGAGAGTTTGGGGAGTATGCTAGGCCCAAAATAACAGTATTACACATGGTTTCTTGGTAGCAGCAGATTTTTCAGGTCTGATCTACTTGCTAGAGGCAAGCACATGCTCTCATTTAAGAAAAGCTTCCTGTTCTCAGCTTTAGCTGCAAAATGTTGCAGCTTTTTAAAGAGGGCCTGCCACAAAACACTTAAATGATGTTGATGAAAAGCTCACTGCATGCTTTTTGGTTTTCAGCCCTAGTAGGGAAAAAGCTGAGCTGTTTTAAAATGCCAGCAATGAGGACTGCTGAGAAGTCAAGAACAACGACACTGGGTTTTGATCCTACTGCACGTACTGGTTTGTGGGAACCTAGGCAGTTTGGATGCTCACCTTACTAGACCTGGAAGGAGGTGAGAGGTCCTTGGACTTCCCACAAGGCAGGGAACCCATACTGCTCTTTGGGCTGATGAGGGAGGGGGACTTGACTAGGGAGGGGGAGGGTTATGGGAGGTGGTGGAGGGGAGGGGGCAGAAATCTTTAATAAATAAATAAATAAAGACAAACATTAATATAAATAGATAAAATAAAATAAAATGCTGGCTTTCTAGGTCATCCTGCCAGCACTAACTCTGACTCTTTCAGGCAGGAGGTCCAGCTACAGAGCATTTGAGTGTGGCTTGTGAGCAGATTGCTGCAGTTTTCTTGCTGCTAAGGACCTTGAGATGCCATAGAGTTGTAGCAATAAACATTGTCCCTTTGCCATGAGGCTGGAATCTCAGAAAGCTAGGGAATGAGATGTATCCAGCTGTCAAAACCACAGCTTTAATCCTAGCTATATTGTCTAGAAAATTAAAGACTCATGTGGAAAAAAAAAGAGAAATAAACAGTAAAGATAGATTCAAAGACAAAAAAAACCTCTAAATGGTTTACAGTGTGTTTAAAAAATATATGCAGGCTTGAGAGAGAAAAGAAAAAGGTTAAAGTCCTTAGAGAGAGAGAGAGAGAGAGAGAGAGAGAGAGAGAGAGAGAGAGAGAGAGAGAGAGAGAGAATAGTTGGGTCTGGTGGCATACAACTTCAATCTCTACACTTGAAAGAGAGGTGACAGGCATATCTCCTTGAGTTCAAGGAGTGGGGGCACATGCTTTTAATCCCAAAGCTTGGGAAGCAGAGGCAGACAGATCTCTGAGAATTTAAGGTGTGTTGGCACACACCTTTAATCCCAGCACTTGGGAGCCAGAGACAGGCAGATCTCTGTGAGTTCAAGGACAGCCTGTTCTTCAGAGGTAGTTCCAGGACAGATAAAAATGCAGAGAGAATCTGTCTCAAAAAACCAAAAATTAAAAATGAAAGAAATAGAGTTTAAAACAAAGCCATGTAAAGATGGAAAATACACAGAGAGTCTGGATCCTGTATATTATTATGTTGTCTTTGCATTGTTTGAATTGTCCTGCACCTGAGGTATATGACCACTGAGGAAATCATCATGTATCAATCTGTGAGTGAATAAGAGAGAGGAGACCAGCACCAGGTTTCAAATACCAGCCTGTTTGCAAAGAATCTTATGAGTAGTGAAAAGGGTGCTTAGGCCCTTCAGTGATGATCACAAGCATCAGTTATAGCACAGTGACAGAGGAAACTGCTGAGCATTCTAATCAGTGAAAGCAAGCCCAGGCAGAGAAGTCTGAAAAAATCTGCGCGGTAAAGTGTGAGTGAGAATGTGAGACATCAATGTGTGCATGCATTTTAAGGAACCCTGCACTGTAGGGAAAACTGTTCCTCTACAATGAAAAGAGAACATTGTCCTCTCAGGGTGTCTCTCAGTATTGTGACAGTCCAGTAGAAGAGGAGAAGGAAGATATGAGCAAGGAGGTCAATAACATGATGGGTTCACCCACTGAAACAGTCTATCTTAGATAATGGGTGCTCACCAACTCCAGCCAGAATGGGAAGGAAAAAGCATAGTACCAAATCAGTCTATCTGAATGTGATTGACAGTTGCATGGCTGGAGCAGACTGAGATGCCACTGGCAATGGCACCAGGATTTGTTGCTACTGTATGTACAGCCTTTTTGGCATCCTCTTCTCTTTGGATGTATACATCGCTTATCCAAGACATACTATGGAGGGTCTTGGACATTCCCCAAAGCAATGTGCCTTACCCTCTTTGAGGATTGGGTGGGGATGGAGGGGAAAGTTATGTGGAGGGAGTAGGAGCAGGGGACTGAGTGGGAACTTGGGTTGTTCATTTTTTGTTGTTGTTTTTTCAAGAGAGGGTTTCTCTGTAGCTTTGGAGCCTATCCTGGAACTAGCTCTTGTAGACCAGACTGGCCTCAAACTCACAGATATGCACCTGTCTCTGCCTCCCAGGTGCTGGGATTAAAAGTGTGTGCCACCATCGCCCAGCAGGTTGTTCATTTTTTATTGATTTTTATTGAGCTCTACATTTTTCTCTGCTCCCTGCCCTGCCTTATCCCTTTTTTTTCTACCGTCTCCCAAGGTCTCCATGCCCCCAATATATTCAGGAGATCTTGTCTTTTTCTACCACCCATGTAGATTAGATCTATTTATGTCTCTCTTAGGGTAATCCTTGTTGTCTAGGTTCTCTGGTATTGTGATTTGTGAACTGGTTTTCTTTGCTTTATGTTTAAAAATCACTTCAGCCCAGGCAAGAATTGGAATTGGAATTCCAGTTCTAGGAATTGGAATCTAAATGAAGCTACCTGGGTTTGAGACAAGCATTAGCACTTTCTGCTCCTTTCCTGCCATGCCAACCATTGCTGCCACTACACCAGAGGAGTCATGAACACCATGAGATCTTGGTCCATGAATCAACTGGTTGGGACAAATGGAGGCTTGAAGTATTTAGGGTTCTTCTAGGAATCTGACTTAGGTTCTCTACATATGTGCTATGGTTGAGGATCTTGGAGTACTTGTGGGATTACTAACTGGGAATAGGTATTATCTCTGACTCTTTTTCCTACTTGCAGGACCCCTTTCTTCTTCATGAGTTGTCTCACCAATACTTTATGTAATCATATGTGCTTGGTTTTATTGTAGTTTACTGTGCCCCATTTGTTGAATATCCCTGGAATGCCTGCTCTTTTATCAGGGGAAGCAGAAAAGCTTGCATCTGGGGGAAGAGGGGAAAGTATGAGAAACTGTCTGGGGAGAGGAATAAGTGTCAACATCATTTATCACACAGAATTGCTTAAACATGCATGGG
The DNA here is from genome assembly GCA_902806775.1 of Microtus agrestis. Taxonomy (NCBI): domain Eukaryota; kingdom Metazoa; phylum Chordata; class Mammalia; order Rodentia; family Cricetidae; genus Microtus; species Microtus agrestis. Next base: position 23,431 of record CADCXT010002674.1, on the reverse strand, counting down.
CAGCCTGCTTACTACAGTTCTCCAGTTGTTCCTATCCTAGGCAGTCCTAGATTCTTGCGTTATTGTCACACCCAAGGTTCTACAGTCTACCTTATGATGTCTATCCAGCCTTCCACTTCACTTTGCTCTGTTCAGTCCTCTAAGCAGTGCTATCATTGGGTGTCTGCCATCAGTCATTCTCATAACATGACAAAACTATCTCAATCCCCATTGCTGTATTCTGTAGTTTATTCCCTTCTGTAGAGGGAGATGTTAATCAATGTCATTATTGTGCAGCCTATTTATGTGATTCCAAGAATTCTCCTGAGACGTGCTATACACATTTAGCCGCTTTTCTGAAGAGCATTTTGTTGTCCAGCTTTCAGAGTTGTAAAGAAAGCAGCTCAAGACAAGTGTCTCATATATTTGTAATTTTGTTGTCGTCATTAAGTCTCTTGCTGGCCAAACATTTCTAATGTAGCCCTTGCTATAGCTATGCACCTCTTGATATCTAAGGTAGTTCCTTTAAACTGAGGTTTCCTCCCATATAGACAAAATTGTCTGTTTTCTTGAGGTTCTGTTTATTTATTACAATGTTAAAATCCTCTTGTGCCCTTGCCATGTATTGTATCTCAGTCTTGATGTTTACTTTCATACCAAGGTTTTTGTTTACTTCCACCACTATTTACTACAGTCTGCGGCTCATTTGTATTTTCAGCAAGTAATGACGTTCATCATTAATATATTTTGGTAAATGAACATCTTCCAGTAAAATCTTCTCCTCCATTGTGCTGAAAAGGACCAGGGGCAGAACAGAAAAAATTCTAGCAGAGGACCAGTGAGGATTTAGAGCACAATAGATCATATCTTCACTTTGAGGCACCTGGAAGAAAAAATATGAAGAATTTGGAAAGAATTATACATCTGTTGCATTGACTTCAGGAAGGTAATTGATAGCATCTGAAGGAAAGGACTTTGGGATACAGTGAGGTTCTACAGTTACCCAGAGAAAATCATAAAAATACAAGCAAATGTGAAAAATGCCTATAAATGTACCTTTGCATCAGTCAAAGTCCGTAGAGAACTAAGTGATCAGTTTAAGACAATTGTAGGAGTCTTGCAGGATGTGTCTTCTCACCAGTACTCTTTAATATATTCCTGGAATTAAAAATAGAAACAGCACTGGATGATGCAGATATGTGCATGCAGATAGGTCATGTGTGAATCAATAACTTGCACTTCACTTACAATGAAAAGGAACTGTGGTCGGGATATAATATATAAAAAAAGAATTTAAAAATGATGAACTATTTAAAATAACATTACAACGTGATGATGAGGGACTCTTGGGCACAGCACCAAGCTTTGAGTCTATTGGTATTTGATGATTGATGAGGAAAATATGATCACTTTTTGGGAAGGATTTTAAAAATTCCTTATGTACTAGTGAATGACAGTCTGTATGTCTATAGGTAGCAATGATAGGACTCACTCTGTTATTATTAAAGAAAGAGGTCAAGAAGCTGGGAGAGAATTATTGGAAGGTCCCAACATAAGACATAGGGACGTAGGAGGGAATAGACAGGATCACAACATATTTAATACTTGATGGAAATTTCAAAGAATATATAAAATTATTTTGAAATATGAAAATAACAATTTTTTATGTTTGAAATGTTTTTACCTTTATATTGTACACTATGCTTATTTTCCCCAAAATTTCTCCCCTTCTTTTTCTCGAGATTTTTATTTTTTGCTATATTCTGGTACAAAGTTTCATTTATACATTGTTATATATTTGCATACATAGGTCTGTGTACCTATTCAGTTTCTAAAAACTAGAGTTTCATATAATGTCTGTGTTTCAGAGATAATCTTAATTATTACAGTTATCTCCAGTTACAAAAAATTTCAGAAAAGTGGTATAATCTCCTCATTCTTTCATATGAGATATTCCTCTTCTGTTGCATGTATATCCATATCTTCTTGATGGAATCATTTAATGATAAACATGAAGTTTATTTCTGTGAGTCATTGAAGATAGTGATGAATAAACTACAATGTATAATCACTTCTGAGAAGTGTTCTCTTTAGGTAATTTCAGTAAGTTTTTTGTTTTCAATCTTCTGAAATGACAATATTAATTGTAAATATCTGAAAGTAGGTTGTGAATTCTCAAAACTTAGCAGACTTTGAAATTCCCAGTCACCACCATCATCATCGCAACTTCCATCTGGGCATCAATCTGATAAACATGTTACAAAATAGAACTACTGCCTCAGGCCAGAAATCTTTTGTGATCTTGGGTCCTGATGTAACACCCAAAGCATCTGCTTGGAGCTAAGACAAGGTGAATGGGATGTATTACTTCAAACAGGAATAGGACTTGGACTTCAGCATCCTGTGGATTGACCCAAGTGTGCTGCCTTCAAACTCTCCAGCTGGAGTAGGTCCTTATCTAAGAAGTTCCTTGTTCATTAATATGCAAAGTACCTGGATCTATTATGCCAACTACAGAGATGTCCACACCCCAGACCAACAACATATAATCATTGTCCTCACTACAGTCACTGAGCACACAGGTCCTCATCGTGGGATGAAGCTGAATTGTTCTCTTCTCAACTCCAAGTCCCAGCTGCAGCAGTCTGGGCCTGAGTTGGGAAAACCTGGGGCCCCAGTGAGTTGTCCTATAAGACTTCTGGCTGTACTTTCATTGACTACTTCATTACCTGGGTGAAGCAGAGGACTGCACAAGGCCTTGAGTGGATTGGATTATTTGATCCTGAAGATGGTGAAACTAAATATGCTCAGAAATTCCAGGGACAGACCACACAGACAGCAGATACTCCTCTAGTAAAGCCTACATAGATCTCAGCAGCAGCAGTCTCTGCAGTCTATTTCTGTGTGAGACAGAGTGTTGCAGCCACATCCTGACTCTGTCAGAAGCTCAGAAGGAGCAGAAAGCAGTTGTGGGACAGAGATTCGAGAGAATATTAGACTGGAGACTTGATCATAAATAATCATATGAGTGTTTATTTTCTGCCTCACCCTCATAGTACTATAGTTTATCAATTTTTTCATATTACAAATGTAAATAATATGACCTGATTGAACAAGTCCTCATGTACATCATACTATGACAATCTCTTCACAAATGACCATCTCCATTTACAAGTATTTTCCTTAATAAAATAATAAACCTGAAAGCTGTGATTATGCTGTATGACTAAAATACCTCTGTATTATTAAATACTGGGCCCTTTGTCAGGATTGCTTTCAATAAACTAAAATATGAATTTGGCAAGTAAGGGGTAAATAAATAAAGCCAGGCTAAACAAACATATTTTCAAGATCTTAAATGTTACATAACCACCAGTGTTTAGTAAAGTCTGGCTTTGTGGTCCAGCAGAAGTCCAGTGTCTTAGAATGTAAGATATGTATAAAAATTCAAGCCACATTAATGTAATTCCTGTAAGTTGGTATTACTAAAGTACTTTTCACAATAATAATTAAGCCAATCAACACACTTGCTAATTTGCTAAATAAGGCAAATTCTGAGATCATACATTATTTCTTGGTCCCATATTTACTTCTTTATGGTCTCAGAAACCTGTCCTACAGTTTCAAGTATTAACAGAATGTAAACCTATACTGATAAAGCATCAACTCTCACAGGCCATTGGATACCTTGTGTTTACTTTGTTGTACAGTGTGTTTGGATTTTGGCCAGGTGGAGTGCTTGCAGACTCCCTCCATCAGTTGTGCTCTCTGTCAGCGTCATCATCAGTGGTGCCTGTTACAGATAGATCTCATAACACCTAAAGAAAAGACTCAGTTTCATGGAGATGTAGAAAATGGCTATGCACAGCTCACTATTCATCCTTGAATCATCTACTCAACATCACCTTAGGACACTGAAGACAGATGTGAGAGTTATAGATTGTGCACTGTGTTTGAACTCCTATATAAACTTGTATTAGCTGATTCTCCAAACCAGCAGGTGGCACTGTAGATCCATCCACCAATGCCTGAGAAATAAAAAGATAGAAGAAGCTGATAAAGAAATTGTGCACTGACTGATTTCCTCTGTGGATTCCATTGCCGACATCATTACATTCAGAGACCATGGATTAGTTAAAATATGAGAGCCCTGTGCTTCAATACTTGAGAGCTTCTTTGTTTAATAAAATGAATACATGAGGTCATTGTAATATATGAGACAAATTGGAATCCTATCACCACTGGATAGGAAACTAGGCCATGAACCACTCATTATTATCGGTTAAGACTATTTGGGCCTTGGGGTCATAGGAAATATTTTGTGGGAAATTGTCCAAAGCAAACATAGCTGATACCTCAGGGTGCTCCCAGTTTTGTTGACCATTGATAATGGATGGATGACAGCAGTCTCCAGTGTTCTATGCTAGTGTCTGATGGGGGCATTATGGTCAATGCATCTTCACAACATCACTATTAAGATTGACTATGGGATGGAACAGATGGCCCATGAATCATTGACATGTGGGTCACATGAAGAAACATGGATGTAGTGACATTGTTCTAAGAGGGATGGGAGAGCTCTTGTCTATATAGGTGCAATAATGGAAGAGGGAATGCATTTCCCCAGAAAGGTATAGAACTTGGAAGTCACCATCGCACTGACTAACTTAGAAAACCTTTACCTTTCTGTGTTAAACAGATTCCTGCTTTGATATAAGGAATGTTCTTCCTCATTCATGTGTAAATTTCAGAAATTATGTTTGTAAATACATCAATGTGCACCTATCCCTCAATACTACAATAATACTCTCTTGTTCACTGTCCCTTAACACACAGGTTCTCATCATAAACTGTAATTAGATCATCCTCCACCTGGTGTTAGCAGTTACAGGTAAGTGTGTTTCCAAAGCTGGGCTTGGCAAGAAGCCAGAAAATGGAGTGACAATGGCATCCTTTCCACAACTGTCTACTCCCACGTTCAGCTACTGCAACCTGTGGATGAACTTAGGAATACTGGGGGGTGTATTAAATATGTCCTGCAAGAATTTTTACTCATATCTTCCCCTTTGGGTATTGAAGAAACATGGACATAGGCTTGAAAGTATTGTGTGGAATTTCCCAAGCATTACCAGAATAATGCATGGACAGATGTTTGAGGACTGAGCTTCATTAGATGTAGACACAATGCCTAAAATTTCCTACATGGAGCTTAGAAGCCTGATATGAGTAGTCTGTCATCTATTAATGTGTAAGACACAGTGTCATGTCCATAGATGAGCTGGTTCAGAAACTCTGAAGGAGCAGGAGGTTGTCTTGGGATGAGACGACAGAAAAAAGTTACTTAAAGATTTGCTCAAAACTTGTGGTTAAGTATTGATAAAAAACTAGGACTAAAATTAATTCTCATTTCATAAGGAAATTTCCTAATCACCATGCATGCAAAAATCAGTTTTAAAATTGTAAAGTTGACCCACTTGTTCCCCTGCTGTTGTCATTGTCTACCATACATGTGTCTGCCATAATTGGGTCAAGACCTTGGGACAGAAATATTTGATCAATTTAAATAAATGTCTAACTCCTAGGACTTGACCAGTATTGTTGTTGGGATATTAATACTGATTCATCAATCCAATTCATATTTATATGCTTTGAGAAATAGATTCAGATTTTAAGCATTTCAAATAGTCTTCTCAAGTCCAAATAACTTTCCCTGTAATCACAAGCCTGTTACATATTGTGATACACAATTTGTCTGCTGTAGGAGAAGATGCTCTTACATTTCTCCACAATCTCACACAGTCCTGGAATTTTTGAATGAATTTCCTTATGAGAATAGGATATCTATGGAAATCTATATTGCTTAATCAGGCAAGTACTTTCTCTATTATCACCCATGATAGGCATCAGCATTCCACCAACATGTTGTGTTCCTTCCTTCCTCTCCCTCCAATCCCTACCTGATTTTTTCTTAGTTCCTCCATCTACTTCTCCATTTATATTCAGTGGGCATGTTCCACATAGATATCAAAAAAAAAAACCATGGCAGAACAAGTTGGTGAGGCAATTCAATATGAGGAAAAGACTCCCAAAAGCCAATAAAAGTGTGAAAGACATCTGCCATCCCACTTTTCAGAATCATACAAGAAGATCAAGTTACAAAACTGTAGCGTATACAGAGGGCCTATATCAGCGCAATGCAGGCTCTCTGCTTTCCAGTTAGGACTCTGTGAGCCCTTTATAAGCTTGCAGTGATTCTTTGGTTTTTCTTCTAGTGGTTGTCACACCTCTGGTATCTATCTACCTTCCTCCACCTCTTCTATAGAATTCCCCGAGTCTGCCTAATGTTTGACTGTGAGTCCCTTCACTTGTTTCCATTAGCTGCTTTATGAAGCCTCTCTGATGACAACTGGGCTAGGCACCCATCTATGAGTATAGAAGAATAGCGTTAGTAATCATTTCATTAATTTTTCACAGTCACATGTGATTTTATCCTAGGTCTCTGTGCTATCCATCCTCTGAGTTCTGGCCCTCCAAGCAGGGTCAAGGATGGGCTCCCTTGCATGGCATGAGTCTCAGTCCAGACCTGTTATTAGTTGATCACTCCCACAATTTCTGTGCCACCTATCCCCTAGCACATCTTGTAGTCAGGACAAATTGTAAAAAGGATTTGTGGATGGATTGTTGTCCCAGCTCCTCCACTGAAAATCTTACTTGGTTATTGGAGATTGTCGGTTCAGATTCTGTATCTCCCATTGTTAGGGTCACCTTCATAGATTCCAGGGAATTTCTATTGTGATGGGTGTCTATCTTGTTCCTGTGATGCCTCCCCAATCCAGTTGTCTCTACCAGTTCTTTCTCCTCTATATCCTCCCTACAATTGACCCCTTCTGTTCCTCTCCATGTTAAGCCTCATCTCCAACAATTATGTCTATTCTATTTACCCATCCATGGTAAATTACCCCTAGAACTCTCCGTGTTACTTTGATTACCTGTGCATTATAGCATGGTTCTCCTTTACAGATAATATCCACTCATAAGTGAGTATATACTATGTTTGTCTTTTGAGGTCTTGGTTACCTCTCCCAGGATGACTTTTTCTAGTTCTATCCATTTGTCCACAAATTTCATGATGTTATTTTTTAATAGCTGAGTATTCCTCCCTTGTGTAACTGTATCACAATTTCTTTATCCACTCTTTGTGTGAGGAACATCTAGTTTCCAGTTTCTGTCTATTTTGTATAATGTTGTTATGAACTATAGTTGAGCAAGTATCATTGGTATAGGGTGGGTGTCTATTGGGTATATGCCTGAGGTTGGTATAGGTAGATCTTGAGGTAGAGGTTCCCCATTTCTGAGAAACTGACATATTAATTTCCAAAGTGAATGCACAAGTTTTTTCTTACATCATCAGTGGAAGAGAGTTTCTCTTGCTCTATATCCTCATCAGCATGATGTGTTGCTGTGATTTTAATGTTAGTCATTCTGACAGGTGTAAGATGGAATCTCAGAGTCATTTTTTATTGGTGACCTCTGAGTGCCAGCCACAGTGTCCCCTCAGTGTTCATGATGGCTAACGGGTTTGAAAAATTCTTAAAGTGCTTCACCAACATTTGAGATTCTACTATTGAAGATTCTCTGCTTAGATCTATAACAAATTTTTATATTGAATTTTTTCTTTTTTATTAGTTTTTATTGAGATCTACATTTTTCTCTGCTCCCCTCTTTGCCTCTATGCTTCCCTTTATCCTTGCCCCAAGGTCCACATGCTACCAATTTACTCAGGAGATCTTATTTTTTCTACATTCCATGTAGATTAGATCTACGTACATCTCTCTTAGGGTCCTCATTGTTGTCTAGGTTCTCTGGAAATTGTGATTTGTGGACTTGTTTTCTTTGATTTATGTTTAAAAACTACTTATGAGTGAGTACATGCGATACTTGGACTTTAGCATATTGCTACCTGACCCAAAGTCCTCTACCTCTTTCTTCTAAAGTTGTTCTAGGAAATTCACTGTTCATGAATGTACAAATTACATGGTAGATATAGAGATGTCCACAGCCCAGAACAACATATGATCAGTGTCCTCTCCACAGTCACTGAGAACACAGGTCCTTACCATGGAGTAGGGCTGGATCACCCTCTTCTTCATGTCACTAACAACAGGTAAAGGGGCATTCCAGTTCCAAATCTGAAGAGGGAACAGGGGCTGAGGTGACAATGACACCTAAACTGTCTTTTCTCTACAGGTGTCCACTCCCAGGTACAGCTGCAGCACTCTGAGCCTGGGCTTGTGAGGCCTGGGACCGCAGTGCAATTGTCCTGAAGGATCTCTGATGATATTACTAAATACTATGTTGACTGGGTGAAGCAGAGGACTGGACAGGACCTGGAATGGATTGAAGATATTGATCCTGAAGATGGTAATACTAACTACCATCAGAGGTTCCAGGACAAGGCCACAGTGACTGCAGACACATCCTCCAACACAGCCTACATGGAGATCAGAAGCCTGACTTCTGAAGACTCTGCAATCTATTACTGTGAAATACACAGTGTTACAACCACATCCTGAGCGCGTCAGAAACCCTGAAGGAGCAGGAAGTTGCCCTGGGACTGAAATGATAGAGATGACTGAAGATTTACACACAAACAATCTTTCTGAGAGTCCCTTTTTCTGCCTCCTTCTCTATAAATAAAATGATGCTAACTGAACTCTATTTACATGTTTCTCTGTAATAAAACACTAAGGAAGCAAAACTGTGTTAACACATATTGACAGAATTATCTCTGGATTCGAAGATACTTGAACTTTTTGGAGTAGCTTTGAATAATATATTCAATGAATTTTACCAGCAAAGTTCACATAAACAGCATCTGATCAAACCAAAACTCCTCTCACAGTCTTAAGTAGCATGAATGTGTGTGTTTTTAATTCTACCTGTGTTGTGTAGCAGAATTGCAGTTTCTCAGAATGCAAGAGATATTTACATCATAATTTATTGTCACATAAGTGTAAATCTTGGAAGTTGACAAAAAATAATTAAATTATTTTTCATAGAACTGATTTATTTTACCAGTGTGTATACATGTTCGTTAAGAATAGGTTTGTGATTCTTGATATTAATCCAATCTTAAGTTTACTACCTTTTCAGAACAAGTACTCTGACATATATCTCAGACTTTTACAGACAGTGACCTAATCTGACATGCTATCATCCTTCATGTTCCTCTGGATGTGATGAAGTCACTCTTGTTCTATAGAGTGATTGGTTTTTGATACCTGGGCCAATAACAAGCAACACGGAATCCTGTAGGACTTGATATCTCAAGGGGTTGATTAAGTAAGAAATCTCTGTGGTGCAAAGGGTTAGTTTGACATGTTCCCCTAACTGACATAAATCCCCTGTAAATATGAATGCTATGTACTGAATATCAATGTCATAAAATTCATATGTTGTGGTAGGCAGGAATCCCATTGGTATATTCTATGTTAGAGGTCTTTTAAACCTCTGTTGAATTTAAATACTCTTTGAATTTAAAATACTGTTTCATAAAGCACTGTCATGTCTCTACCAACAAGAATGCATTAATGATCAGCTGACAAGGGAATCTCCTGATTCTGTCCTCTGAATTAAAAAAGACTCAACAATGTTAAGACATCAGTCAAGTGACTATAAGACCTTGATTCAAGCAGTTGTCTGTTGCATGCTACAGAGCCATTTTGAAGTGCTCCAAACACTTATACTGCAAACTTAAAAACCTCATACTTCCCACTCTGTACAGCCACTGTGGAATAGGTGTGACTGCTCCAGAGGAGGATAGGAATAGACCTACCCCAGCATCCAGCTGTACCACTATGGAGCATATACACAAATGACTCTACATCCTTCTAGAGACACTCACTCAATAATGTTTGCTGCTACTCTACACATAATAGCCAGAAATCAGATAGAGAATCTTTGCTCCTGTTATCATCCATTCCAGGGTTCTTTTTTTTTTCTTGTGGAACAATTCTACTGCCTGCCTTTGATGAGGACATTTACGATGATCTTTGAATCTCATGGAGATAAGGTCAGATACATTCCTATTTCAATATACATAATTAAATCATAAATGAAATGTCATTATGACATTGAAATGCCCTGTAAGATGAACCAAGTATAGGTGCAGGTCTTATTGCCCATCCTTCCATGAGGGTTCCGTGCCTCAGCTGGCTCTCAGCATTGAGGGTTTGGTTTCTTTATACAGTGTTACTATAACTTTGTGGTAAGTGCAAACTCATGGTTTAGACACATCTTGATGTCTTTATATTTTAAACATTTAAATAAAAAGACAGTTTATTCATAAAAATGAGTTGATCATTATGACATAGATTTCTTTAAAAAATCAGTTTACTCAAGTTATTTCTATATTTTCAGTCATGTTCATATCAAAAAGTCACGGTCAATGATGTTGAAAGTTAGGCAAAGCATTGTCTTTCTTAACTCTAAAACATCCACAGTGGCATGAAAAAGAGATTTCATTGTATTTTAACATCACAGTACCAGTGAATAAAATCCTAGACCCTGTGTGGTGACTTTCAGTGTCTTCTGTCCTTGCCCTCCTCCAGTATGCTTGAGGTCTGAGATAAATGAGCTAACTAATCATGTCTTTGCCTAGAGTTTATGTTTTCTGTTGGCGCAGTTTTTAAAGAATCAGAGGGGAGTGTAAAGATGAAGATACTAATATTGAATAAATAGAAATCTCAAATACATTACTGGAACTTTTAAGAGATTTGTAGTCAATGAAATATCACTCTCTCACATGCAATTATAGACTGCGTAGCTGCAATCCTACAAGGGCACCTACTCTTCCCCGCTGCATTCACACAGGACATATAAGATGTATTGTACACTAAAGGCCTGTCTCTACCAGTTGGGCTAATTTCTTTGTGGAAAAAAAGTGAACTCCTATGAGGGTTTCTGTGCTTCCCCTCACAGACTTACTCCCCCTGAGTCCTAACATTTAAGTCCCTTATCAAAGCCATTACCTGGCATGGAATGCAAGTCTCCCCTGGATCCAATCAACCCTGGGTTGAAAAGCCAAAGCTGGGTCTGGGTACTCAATGGTGTGCAGCCATGGACAGATTTCCTTCATCATTACTGCTGCTGATTATCCCTGCATGTGAGTGTCAAGGCTAAGGGGCAGACTTCTATATTATCACTTATTCCAACCTTATCTTCTGCTTCCTTTCTCCACAGTAGTCCAGTCCCAGGTTACTCTGAAGGAATTTGGCCTGGGCTGTTGCAACCCTCCCAGGATCTCAGTCTGACCTGCTCTTTCTCTGGATTTTCACTGAGCACTTCTGGTATAGGAGTGGGTTGGATCCATCAGCCCTCAGTAAAGGGTTTGAAGTGGCTTGCAAAAATTTGGTGGGATGATACTAAGTTTTACAACATATCCCTGAAGAGCTGGCTCACAGTCTCCAAGGACATCAACAACCGGGTATTCCTCAAGATCACCAGTGTGTATGCTCCAGATACTGCTACACACTACTGTGCACAGAGAGCACATTGACACAGCCTCTGTTGACAGCAGTACAATAGTCCAGGCTGCTTCTCAACTCTGTGCCTTCCTCTTACAATTTATGTGTTTGAGAATAGACACAATTTTCCTGCTAGCCTCTGGGAATTCCACTACACTATTTATTTCAGAGCCCTGGCTTCCTGATACACAAATTAAGTCCCTTTTAAAAAATATAAAGAAATGAGAATCTGTTGCTAAGAATTTTGTGGAGTCCCAAAAATGTGAACCTATTTCCATCTTGTCTGAAAGTCAGAGAGTTTTTGCTTTCCCACAAATTGTTGAGAAGTGTGGCTACAAATCCTGACCTAGGATGTGGTTACTTGGTGCTGTTGCCGTTAAGATGCCCCATGTAGGTATATCCACTCAACCCTGACTAATGGTCCAGATTTTTAATCATACCTCTGCTCCTTATTTTGAAACTGAAGTTTTCAGCTTGGAAGTGTCTGCCTTCAGGAAACATGGTCTAGTGTGTGTTCACTGCCTAAACAACAGAGTGCTAATAACTTGATGTCTTAAAGTATTGAAGCAAATAACTGTTCTAGTTGTCCTTTGTATCATGTTAAAGTTGTTGCTTGTTTTCTTCCCCCTGTTGTATTGGGGGTATAAAAGTCTATGGAAAATTAAATGCAGGCAAATTTCACTATTTACTGGAACTCTGTCTCAATACTATCCTATGCTTCTGTTTTATTATTTCATGGATGTACTCATACTCATTATTGATTTTTTAATCTCCATGCCCCTACCCTTTTAAGTGGTATCTTTCCTGAAGCTGGTCTCCAACAGTTCTTTTTTTAGATATTAAGTGTGTGTTGTTCCTAACCCAACTGGTTTGGGGTTGTGTTTACATTCAGTCTTTGGCTTCAAATCTCCAAAATAACAGATTCCAAATTATTGCAACATTCACCTCTAGTAAACTACTGGATATTTGGAAAATTGTCATTCCTGGACAAACATTCATAAATTTAATCATTCGCCAAAGTGGCTTCATGTAAATCACAAAATAACTTAGAATATTGCCAAGGCTATGGGTTGCTCTCCACAAACTGATAATAAAACCTTATTGCTAAAGATGACACTCATATATCTCATTGACCATGGAGAACTTGAGATGGCACCTTACTGGATGCCTTATCTACTGACTTTGTAGCAGTAGAAGGTACTTGGCATGCTCTCAGAGGAGAAGTGTAATAATAAAACTAACAACAAACTGTGACCCACAATGGTGATATCTGCCTGTTAGATATGCTTGTGTGTTCATTAATGGCACAAATATAGGTGGAGTAATCAGCCGTTCTTTGATTAGATTTACTGACTTTTTTGGGGAGCCTACTCTGTTTGGATGCCCACCTACCTAGACCTGGATGGAGAGGCAAATGGCCTTGGACTTCCCACATGGCAGGGCACCCTGACTTCTCTTAGGACAGGAGAGGGAGGAGGAGGTGGGAGGGAAATGGGAGGAAGTAAAAAAAAATTAATAAATAAATTAATTAAAAAATGACCACTCCATAAATGTAAACCATGCAAGAAACTACTAGAATGCTCTAGAGGTTGCTTTCAGGAACACCAATGTTATGCTAAAGCCATGGTTTTCCACCTTTGGGGTATTACCTTTTCAGAAAATGAATAACCCTTTCACAAGGGTCAAAAAACTCTTTCACAGGGTTCACATATCAGGTACCCTGCAAGCCAAATTATTATTCATAGTGGATAATTACAGTTATGTAATAGCAACAAAATAATTTTATGGTTAGGGGGTCATTACAACATGAGGAACTTTATTAAAGGGTTGCAGCAAATAGGAAGGTTAAGGTCACTGTGCTAAAGGAATAGAACAATAAATAATTCCCAATGATATGCCTGTATATGCTTATTAATCTGTGTTTCACACAATTTTATTTAGTGTAGCTTCTTCTTTCAGAATATGGGAAATAACAGAGAATCTCAAATAGACAATCTATGGAACAAGAGAGATATGAGACCACTCAGTTATAAATCTGTGGTCTTAAACAAACGTTCTTCTTAAGGCTCAGGGGCTGATATAGAAGAAGAGTTAGAAAGACTTTAACAGCCAGAGGTGATGAATGAGTCCAAGGAAACAGCCTCTTCCACACACAATAGAAGTGATAAACATATGAACTCACTAAACTGTGGAAGTAGACACAGGGCTTAACATGTTCACAAATTATGGGATTCTACTGCCAAGAGGGGAAATAGACAGGACTCTCTGTCCTAATGAAGAAACTATCTGCAATTGGTATGAACATGCAAACAAAAATTAGTGCACTTCAGGGGAATTTAACTGGCTCAGTTAAACATACTTCCCAGTAGGTCTTATATTAACACCAATAAATCATACAGAGGTGTTTTTGTAGATGTTTCTTTAACAACTTAAATTTATTTGGGCATTTTTTATGTCTTCTGGTATTTTTTTTTATAAATTTGGTTTTCTTGCTGGAATTTTGTTGACATATTTTGGTGTTTTGTTTTTGTATTTTAATGAGTGTGTGTGTGTGTGTGTGTGTGTGAGAGAGAGAGAGAGAGAGAGAGAGAGAGAGAGAGAGAGAGAGAGAGAGAGAGAGAGAGAGAGAGAAATAGATAAACATTAAGAGAGAAAAAGTGAGCTGGGGTTGTTTTTTAAAGACTGAAAGAAATAAAGGCTGTGCAATTCAGTTAATAAGGAGGTGAGGAGGATCTATAAGTAGTTAAGAAAAAGAATAAGTATGGTCAGAGTGTATTGCTTAAAAATAATTTTTTCAATAAAGAAAATTCAAATGAAACATGCTAGAATCTCCCTCCAAAATTGTGTATTAAATTTTTCAACAAATGAGGATATTGTGTATAGAGTAAACATGTTTATTAATGTTTCTGGCATTCATATGAACAAGCTAGTTGGATCTTTTCCAATTTCTGGTCAGTTTCTTACTGCACTGTTGATTACATCTCTTATAATCCAGTAGAATCTACAAAGATTTCTAAATGTTTTACTGCTCAGATGTTTTATCACAACATGTACAGAGTCAATATAGAAAAGTGTTCCCTTGTAGACATTCTCAGGCATAGACACAGTCAAATAAATCTTTGTTACTGATATCAAAGATTACAATTCAGTTTCCATTCATTTATTTCTCATCGTTTTTTCATGCCATTATCAGGACAGGATTTAATGTCAGGTGCAAATCTCTAAGATTCAGACTCTTCCTACTGTTGGTCCATTTTCATTTTCTCTAAGTCAAGTTGCACTCATTATCCATTCTTCAAAACACAGGCCTGTTTAAGTACTATGTTCAAAATAGCTTCAGCTTCTTAGAGTCACCTAGACCTAAGATGGGTCAGTGTTTACTCACTCATATCAGTGTTCTCACTTTCCTTTGCAATAATGTGCAATTATTTGCTCTATCTATAAAACAACACAAAGTGAGTGATTTACCATAAACAGAAGTGAATTGGATCATAATTTTTCAGTTGAGAAGGCTCAAGATATCACTCCTTGCCAAAGACAATGACTTTCTTTTCTTGCTGATGCTGATTCATGAAATTTGTAATTTTTTTAAGATGAATAAGCTAAAGATCTTGATTATAACTGTTGATGGAGGACATTGTACAGCTCTCTTAAAACATATACAAACTTTTTGTCCTGCACCTGAGATATTTGACCACTGAGGAAATTATGGTGTATCCATTTGTGAGTGAATCAAAGAGAGGAGATCAGAAAAAGGTTCCAGATACAATACCCTTCAGAAAGAGTCTCATGAATACTGCAAATGGTGCTCAGGCCCTTCAACAATGATTACTAGCATCAATGCTAGCACAGTGACAAAGGAAACTCATGAGCGTTCTGATCAGTGAAAGTGAGCCCAGGCAGAGAAGCCTGAAAAAATCCCCACAGTAAAGTGTGAGTGAGAATGCTAGACATCAATGTGTGCATGTATTTTAAGGAAACATTTGGCCAGCCCAACAAACATTGCCGCAGTTCACCTACATAGTGATCCTCACATTAGTTTAACTTAGGAAAAAAACTTATGCCATCTTTTTACGATGTCACTGTGTCAAGGCTTTAGTACATGAATCCAGTGATGAGAGAAAAATATCTTTGTAAATCAATATTGCTCAATCAGCCAAAATTCCTGCACATTCACACTCATGATAGCCATTATCTTCCCATGATACTGAGTTATGAAGCACACCATCATGCACATTACCCAGGAGAGTAGAAATGCTGAAATCCAAGGGGAGCACCACCAACTCCTGCAGTACCCTGGATTGTAGGGATAACTGCTCCTCTACATGAAACAAGAATCTTGTCCTCAGGATGTTTCTTAGTGTTCTGACACCGAGAGTACATCATATAAATTCTGACTTGTGATTGAAGAGAAGCCATGCATTGGACTGGTCCTAGTTTCCTCTATCCTGCAATGTTAGGTCCATATGATTTGTGATCCTGAAGTTAGAGTACAAGACATGTGAATAGCCTTACTTTTGATACCACACATTTCTGTTTAATTCTGTGAATGTCCATTTCTGATATTTAATCATATATGCATGTAAAAACTTTTTATTGCTGTTAGCTTATCTCATTTTGGGAGCACATTCCAAAACATTTTTCAGCATTGAAAACATTGATCTCCTAGAAAGCTTTACTAACACATTCTCTGCCAGATATGGTCCAACCAGGTCTACATTTTCGTACCTGAAATTCCAGGTCTGGATATTATTTGTATCTGGTATTTGAACTGTAGGTCATAACTGAATCAAGGTAGAATGGAACCATTATGAGCCCTGTCAAAACTAAGGCTTGTTAAACAGACTGAGTCATGGTATACGTTCTGTGAGTGTCCTCTTATCCATCTTTGTCTGTTATCTAACAGGCCTTGAGGACAAAGGGGAAGAAGTGGCGAAAGGAAGCTGTGTAAGTGACCTCATAGAAGAATGGAGACTGCCCTCTGGGAGACTGTTTTGATGAAAAAGCTCAACTTTATTCCAGGGTATGGGAATAAGGAGAACTGGGTTGTCTGGGGAGATTCCATGACTTGCATTAAGTTGCAAGCTCCTATCATACAGTTAAGTTAGTAGAAGCATGGCCTTATCAAAATTTCTAGAGCACTTGCCTAATTACTATGTGGGTCATCAAAGGAAACATTTGTAGGAGATGTGTTAAGGGTAACCCTTGAGATAAGTCAGGAATCCTGTGCCTCAAGACATCTTTCGGTAAGCCTAAGTAGAAAGCAGTAAACTTTTGCTGTGTGGAGGGAGACTTCCATGTTGCCCAGCTTAGAGAATGCTGCCAGGCCATGGTAGACTGTAATATCTGATCAGCCAGCAATGTTTTCCAACACATTCACTATATTTCTACTTTCTTCTTCATATATTTTTCTGAAGTTGTTAATTGATCTATAGGTACCACATTAGTGCCTCCTGTTCTGTTAGCTCTTGTGTCTGGAAACAGGTGGGAGCATGAACTAAATTCAAGACTGTGTGGTTCTCTGACTTCAGGTGCTTCTTTGCCCCAGGTATAGAATACTGAGGGCAGCCAATATTCTGCTCTTTCCTGTGGTCACCATGTTACAAGGGGGAATTGCTAGAGTTGGATACATACAACTGTCACCAGGGTGAAACCCAGATTTGAGAGGGACATTGATAATTAAATAGGCATAACATAAAATCAATTTCTGAAACATCTATTCAGCATCTCCAGGTTAATCAAAAGCCATTTACTTATGCAGCTGAACACTGTATTTAATGCCTAGGTTACAAATTAAACCAGACTCTGCAATTTCAGTGCAAGCCATAACAAATCAAATTGCAATGGAGTAAAGGACCAGCAGGGGGCACAATGAAGCTAAGAATTCCCATTAGAGAGATGGGTTGAAGTGTGGAGGGGATTCTGTGATTTCCTTTTTTAAAGTCTGTTAACTAACCTGCACCAGCTGTGACTGACATAGGATGTTTCCATGGTCATACATAATAGTTTCCTTGTCAAACTCCACACGGGTTTGTATATTCTTTTAAAATTTTATTCAGTTTTATTTACTTTATACAGTTTTTGAAAAAAATGTACAATATATTCTGATTACTGAATCCCCTCTTCAAATTCACACCCTCTCCTTCTCTCTGTAGAAAGTAAACAGTGAAAAAAGAAAAATTAAAATAAAAAGCATTTATATAAGAATAAAAACAGGAACCTAGATACATATAACCCATAATAGCACTCAAAATGAAAAAATGTTATATCTACAGTTTTTTTAATTCATTAGTTTTTATGTAAATGTTCTCTCATCACGTTATTATCTTAACATAAAAAATATTTTCAACTAAAAAAACTGCAAATTTAGAACAAGGCAATTATTTACTGTTTATTATTTCACCGTGTTCTGTTATAGAAACAACAAAGGTAATTTATAATTCTCTTTATTCCATAGTACACTTTAACTGTAAGCAATCTAACTTTATTTTGTCATGCAAGACACACTCCATATTGTCTACATCTTTATTTTTTACTTCTACTGCAAGATCCTATATTTACACATAGCTTTCTTATCACCCCTAATTTTGGTTTGCCTTACACCAATTCCTGATTTTTTAAATCCCCAAGAGGCACTTCATGTTTGAGACATTCTTTCCCCAGCGTTCCCCTCTGGTTTTCTTTTTCCTGTTCTATTATATTTCTCCATTAACACCTCAGGCCCTAATGACACATTTCAAGTCATTGGGCTTCTAAAAATTAAACACACAAAACAAGTATTCAAATCCTGGATTCACATAGATGAGGGAACATGAAGTACTTGTATTCATGGACATGGGTGGCCTCATTCAGCATATTCATTCCAGTTTCAACCACTCACTTATACAGTTCATGATTCTTGTTTTACTACTGAGTAATATCCCATTGTTTATGTGCCCCAACTTTCATTATCTATTTATCCTTTGGTGGAAATCTAAGTTGGTTGAATTTCCTGTCTTTGTGAATAGAGTAACAATAAATATTGATGTGCAAGAGTCTTTACAGTAAGATGTAGAGTCTCTTGAGTATATATTTGGAGGGATAAAGCTAGAGCACAGAATATTTTTATTTATTATTTTTGATGAAATTTCCAGAGTCAGAAAACTAGTGTACACTGTCATCAACAGTACATCACCCTTTCTCCACAACCAAGTATGCATTTGTTGTCATTCATTTTCTTGTTCATAGTCATTCTGAGGTAAAAGTAGAATGTTAAAGTTGTTATGAACTGCATTTCACTGTATGCCCTAGAGAAATCAACCAAAAATTGAATAGGAAATTCTCTTTTCAGCTTCCTTTCCTAATGTGGGAAGGTGTTATTCCATCTACATAGGAAGAAAGGACATCAATGATCATATAAAGTACCAAATCTTGTACTCTTCAATAACAGCTTTCCAGTAAGATATACCCACTAGTGCCTAGGAGTTATGTGATGATCAACTTTATTCTAATTATATTCTTTGAGTAATTCATTGTAAATATTCATCCCAGGTAAATATGTTCAAAAGCCTATGGCTTGGGGTAACATAGGCCCTAGTAGACCCTACCCAAGTTTCATTTCTAATAGTCATGTTGTCAAATTTCAATATAAATATTTATTTTTATAACCAATAGATTAGTCCTGATCTCAGCCATGATCACAAGAACTTCTCTGTGCAGTGGGTAATAATTAATGTAAACATTCATACCTGGTCAAAGTGCTAAGAATGGAAGACTGAGTACTCATCCTAAGATGAGCCACTGTATCCACTTTGCACCCAAAACTGAAGGACCTTCACAAAAAAGATGGGATCAAATTTAAGAACCAGAATATGGGGTGGCTATCCATGAAATGTTGTCTTCAGGACCTGACATAGCTACTATACATATGAACTCTTAGCATCTCCAGTTACCAGCTCATGATCTCAACAAATCTAGCAAGTCATCATTACAACATGAGAGTCAGTGAAGTAACTGAGTAATAAAAATGTCAACTTGTAAGCTTAGCAATATATTTTAAATTGCTTTATATCTACTTGGTAGAAATGAGAATTGAATTTCATAAGCTGTCCCCCAAGATTCTTACAGGCATCTTGGTTTATTTGTGCCTTGTATTACTACTGAATACAATGGAAAAGCTTAAAAAATAATAAAAAAAATGGCCAGTTCAGGCACTGTGTCTCCCATTACTAGAAGTCTTTGATAAAATTAGCTTTATAGACTGCATAGATTTTTCCATGGTACCAGTTTTCCTAAATAGAATACCTTCTGTAACCATGCAAGGTCTAAAGTGCAGATGTCAGGACATCAAACAAGCCACAAAACCATTGACCTAGATTTAACTACTCCTGCCTGGAGAGTGTTTTGTGACTGGAACCTAGAAGAATCTTCATAATTGAGACCAAGGAGACTACATCCAGCAAGTGATAGGAGCAGATACACAGTCCTAGAGCCAAATATTAGGTGGAATTCATAATATCCTACTAAGGTGTGGGAGGAAGGATTGTAAAAACCAGAGGGCCCATAGACACCATGAGATCACTGTGCACATAATCAACTAATGAGGACTCATGTGGGTTCATGGAAATCAGAGATCCTGTAGGGCTGCCTTAGGTCCTCATCATATCTGTTACGGCTGAATAGCTTGTCATGCTTTTGGTATTACTACCACTGGAAAAGGGGTTCTGTCTGATTCTTTGCCCACCTTGTTAGACACTTTTCTATCTACTGGGTTGATTCATCTGGGCTGATGGGATTGTATTTGCCTGGTCTTATTTTAGCTTGGTATGCCATATTTTATGGACATTCCTGGAACAGCTGCAATTTTCTGGGGGAAAGACAGAGCACAATATATCTGGGGAAGAGAAGAAGTATGGGTGAGAGAAAAGAGTAAGGAGAAATTTTGATTAGGATGTACTTTATGAGAAAAGTGTTAAAAATTTAAAGAAATACTGCAACATGATGGGAAGGGGTTTTTCTTGGGCTAACACCAAGCTTTGGATCTATTGGTATTGGATAACTGATGAAAAAAGTATAATAACTTTTCAGATGATCTCTAGAGGCTCCTTCATCACCTTCTTTACTATGGAATGATACACCTACGTGTATATAGATAACACAGTTTGGACTGAACTCTGCTATTGTGAAACAAAAGAGAGATATTTTTTGGAAGGTACCATTGAAGTCAGAGGAACATATTTGGGGATAGACATGATCACAATATAATTTATACATGAATAAAAATTTTACAGTATAAGCATAATTATTTTTAAAAACGAAAATAACAATTTTATATATGTTTAGAATTTTCATACCTGTACATTTCACACTGTGCATATTTCCCCCATAACTCCTACCACTCATTTTCTTGGTATTCCTGTTTTTGCAATATTCTGCTAGAGAGTTTCATTTTTAAGTTGTTGGTTACTTGCATAAATAGTTCTGTGTACTTATTCAATATAGAAAAACTACTTAGAGTTTCATATTATATCTGTATTTCAGACATAATTCTAATTAATACATTTATCTCAAGTTATATTGATTTTCCTAAAGGTGATATAAGTTCTTCATTCTTTTAGATGACCTCGTCCTGTTGTGTCACACATACAGCCATGTCTTCTTGGTGCAATCTTCTGCTGAAAGACATGAAGTTTATTTCCATAAGTTGTGGTAGATAGTGCTGCATTAAACATTAATGTACAAATATTTCTGAGGTATGTTTATTTAGGTCATTTCAGTCAGTTTTTGTATGAATCCTTCTGGTATGCAAATATTAATTATATATATCTGAAATTGGGCTATAATTTCTCAAAATTTAGAAAGATTTGAAATTTCCAGTCTCCACCATTATCATCACAACCACCATCTCTAAGTCAATATGACAACCTTGTCACAAAGTGGAGAAACTGCCTCAGGCCAGAAATCTATTGAGAGCTTAGGTCCTGTTCTTACATCCACAGCATCTGCAGAGCTGAGGGAACGGTATGAAATGCATTTCCTCAGACAGGATTAGGACTTGAACTTCAACATCCTTTTGCTTGATTCAAGTGTCCTCCACCCATTCTCAAACAGGACTAGGTGCTTATTTAAAAAGTTCCCTGTTCTTGAATATGCAAATTACCTGAGTCCATTATGGTAAATACAGGAATGTCCACACCTGACAACAACAAATGATCAGTGTCTTCTTCACAGTCACTGAGCACACAAGGCCCACACCATGGGATGGAACTGTATCATTCTCTTCCTTGTGTCAGTAACTACAGGTAAGGGATTTCTAATTCCATACCTGAGGAGAACATAGGGACTGAGGTGAGAATGTCTCTGACAATCTACTCTGTCTTTTTCTTCACAGGTGTCCACTCACAAGTACAGCTGCATCAGTCAGGGCCTGAACTGGGAAAACCCGGGACCTCAATAAAGTTGTCATGCAAGGCTTCAGGCTACACATTCACTAGTTATGCTATTAGCTGGGTGAAGCAGAGTACTGGACAGGGCCTGGAGTTTATTGGAGTTATTAATCCTAGTAATGGTGCTACTAGCTATGCACAGAAGTTCCAGGGCAAGGCCAAACTGACTGCAGACCCATCCTCCAGCACAGCCTACATGGAGCTCAGCAGCCTGACATCTGAAGACTCTGCGGTCTATTATTGTACAAGACACAGTGTTGCAACCACATCCTGAGTGTGTCAATAACCATGGAAGAGAAGGAAACTGCCCTAAGACTGACAAGACAGTCACAGAAACAATCATTCTGAATGTTGTTTTGTCTCTTACTTTTTTGTAAGAACTTTTTAAAATTATATCTCTGAATGAAGGGATGCGGATTTAGTGTACACCATACCTTCACAATCTTTTCACCAATGACCACATTCATTGAAAGGTTTCTTCATTAATAAAATAATAAAAAGTGAAAACTCTGATTATGAAGTTTGATAAAAAAAAATCCATCTCTGGATTCTAAGAGAATGTGACATTTAAAGGTAGTGTTTAATAAACTGAACTATTTGAGTAGTAAAGTCCAAATAATAACTTCTGGGAAAACAAAATCCCAACAGAGTCTTAAATGTTACATGACTACAGTTTTACAGTTTAACTATGGTTGTATAGTCTTGCAGAAGTTTCAGTCTCTTAGACTGTTAGATATGAGTCAGAATGCACTATGCAGGAATATAATTCCTGTAAGTAGGTCAAGTATGATTAAATTACTTTTCACAAAAATCATTAATCAAATCAATGTATGTACATGTTAATTGAGGTGGGTTCTAAGATAATGCATTATTCCTTCGTCCCAAATTTACTTCCTTCCCAGTCTCAGAAGCCTGCCACGCAGTCTCTAACTTTTATAGAACATATAACCATATTGATACATTATTCCCTCTCACAGGCCATTGGATATCAACTTGGTGGTCTCCTTTGTTCTACAGTGTGCTTGGGGTTTTGAATGGTTGAGTACTTGTGAACATCATCAGTTGTGTTTGTCTATCATCTCACTTCTTCTTCAGTGTTCACTGTTACAGCTTTATCAAACAACACCAAAGAAAAGCTTGGGTTTCATGGAGATCTGGAAATCAACTGAGGTGCGGTTCACTATTCATTCTTGAAATATATACTCAATATCACCTTAGACAACGAAGGAAGCAGAGACAGCCATATTTTGTGCACAGAGTGAGCATGTCAGAGATTTTGTGGTGAAGGGAGGAATATACGTCCATAAATAAAGCAGAATTATGCCAACTACCCTATAAATGTGCCTGAAATTGACTCCAACCATATTCTGTGTTATTATATGGAAGAGTGGTCACACAAATCCATTTAAAGGTAGAACTGCACTGAACACTAAGTTGTTGTCTGAGATTTTCTCTCCTGCCCAGTTCCTTTAATCATTAATTTCCAAAGAAAATCACAAAGGT
>CADCXT010002672.1:0-46875 GCA_902806775.1 Microtus agrestis | reverse complement strand
AACAACCAGGTGATGACTTTTCCTGGGGTCTGGAAATATTTTTAAAAATATTCTTTGAAAATTTCACACAGTTATCACGTTCCTTCCCATCCTCCACTTCTCCCAGATTGCCCCTCCATGAAGGTTCCCCCTTTTCATTTGAATCTACGTGCCTCTATCTACATTTTGTGCCTGACTGAACCAGCTATGGCTTAAAGAATGATGCTGGGTGCATGTGGTGAGCATCTGGAGCAACATTCTGCCACATTTCTTAAATATTGACAGGAAATTTCTGTCTTTCCGTTATCTTGTGTTTTCTGTCACAATACAACCTAGACCATACATCAAGGTAGAAGTGAGAGCATCTGAGGGAAGAAGGGAAAGCCAAGGGTGTGAAAAGAGGGCAATAGAGAAAAATAAAGATAGGTGTCATATGCTGTTGGATGTGAGGAATCAACCTTCCACTGTAAATGTGATAAGGGTGTGTATGCAGGACCTGGAAGTACAAGGGATCCTTTCTATGTGGGTGAAGGGGACTCAATGGACAGGGAACAGCAGAGGGTAATGGAGGTCAATGTGAGCAAAGTATAATACACCATTGTGGAAATGTCATAAGGCCCATTATTTTGTATGAAATCATAAAATTTAATAGAAGAGTATTCAGCATTTCACCATGAAACATTTCCTGTATGGTTTGTTTTTTGCTTTTTGTTTCTTTACACATAGATATTATGGGATTGAGAATATTCCCCTATGTTTCTAAATTAGCATACCTTCTTTTTTGATTTTTTTATCATTGGAGTTTTCAGATTATCACATCCCCTTTCTGGCACACATCTTAGTGACCACTCTTCTCTTATCCCACTAATACAGTAATATTCATTCATGGATTTCTTTTCCTGCCCTTTCTTTTTATATACAGTCTTACTCTGTAGGAGACAAAGTGCTGGAATTCACAGTGTAGCCCAGTCTGGCCTTCAACCTATGGTGTTCCACTTGCTACAGCTTCCTTTGTGCTAATAATATTATAGGAATGCAGCTCCAGGCTAGCTTTATTTGTGGTATTTCAGGGTCAAACTAGGGACTGGAGTGATGGCTCAGTAGTTATGTGGACTTGTTACTCCAGCAGAGAATCTGGGTTCAACTCCCAGAACCCACACAGTGGCCATAACCACCTGGAACTCCACTTCCAGGGAATCTGGTGCCCTCCTCTGACCTCAGAGGACACCAGGCAAATGGTGCGCATATGCACAGGCAGGTAGAATATGCACACAAACAGAAATAAATAAAGCCAAGAAAAATTAATAGTAAAATGGTCTTGCATTCCTAGAATAAACTGTGCTTGTGAATGAATGTTTTTTCATACACTAATTCAACTGCTAACATTTCATGAGAGGTTTGCATCTATGTTCATGAGAAATACTTGTCTGTAATACTTCTTATGCTGCTTTTTATTTTTAGTAATTTTATTAATTCTTTGAGAATTTCGTATGATGTGTTTTGATCACATTTACCTTCAACTCCTCCCCTTAACTGTTCCCAAGACCACCCCTACCTCCCTAACTTCTTACCTTTTATTTTGTTAGATTTTCTATTAATATATATGTACATGGGGCCTTTTACATGTGTCTGCTGGTGTCCAAGAAGGCCAGAAGAGGATGTTGGATCCCCTGTAGCTGGAGTGGGAGTTTATGAACAATTTCCTGTTGTGAATGCTGGGATTTGAACTTGGGTCTTCTACAAAAGCAGTACACACTCGTAACTGCTGAGCCATCTCTCTAGTACTATCTTTTTGTTTGTTTGTTTTCATAACCCATTGGCTCCAGTTTGTGCTCTCCCAATACTTATGGGGAAAGGGCCATCTACCCGAGCTTGGTAACCTTACCAGTAGCCACAGCTTTAAAAGAAATTCTGACTCTTCCTTCCCCAGAAGACATCAACATCTCCATAACACCTCAATTACAGGAGGGCCCTTGAGAATCCCTTCCTGCTTCATAGTCGAATGTTGACCTTTTTTGGTGCAGGTCTTGTGTGGGCAGCCACAGCTGCTGTGAGTTCATGGACGCAGCAGTCCTGGCGTGTCCTGACAACATTATCTCATTCTTGTCCTCCTCCACCACTGAGTCTTATGTTTCCTCCCCCTCTTCCAGGGATAGCCTTGGGGGTGTGTATGACATAGATGTCCCATTTGTGACTTAGCATCCCATAATCACTTGTTCTCCACACTGTGAATTGTTACAGGTTTCTTAGTTAATCGGCATTCAGTGTTCAAAGACAGACACTTCTCTGATTGGGTCTGGGATATACACTAGTCTATGGGTTGAAATATACAAATTTAAAGAATAAGGCCTACTATGTCAATTCAGTAAAATAACCTTAGCAGATTTCCCTTGGGACCTTTGAGCTCCACAACCATGGATTTTTGGCCAGATTTGCAGGCCTTAAATCCAAGCAGAAAGCAGTTTCTCCCCATAAAACATTTTACTATGGTACCCCGGGACATATAGAGCCATGGTGGTCATTTCTGCAGTTCACAGGGTTCACAGCTAGGGAAGAATATTGAGGAGATCGTTCTCTCAGCAGCCTGCATAGTACCTTCTAGTACTGTAAATGCTAGGTAGCAAGAAGAAAGCTTCCAGGGCCACTTCCCATCTCACTACAAGTGTTCTGGGATTTCTCTTCCAGGACACCTCATCAGGCCTTTCTCTAGGCACAGGGGGATCAAACTCAGGCTGTCAGGCTTATACAGCAAGCATGTTCACTTGATGAGTCATCTCCTGAGTCCAACCATAAGTCTTGTTATTTCAAAATTATTCAGTTTAGTTTTCCCTGCCTTGCTCTACTCTGCCCTATCAGGCCAAGCCAGTTTCCTTTATTAACCAATGTTATTCACAGCGTACAGAGGGGAATTCCACATCAAGTAGTTTCCCTACATCATTTTCACCCCTACCTCTCCACCTCCAATTCCTCTCGTGTCCACTTCACTCTCACTCAAGTTTAGGACCACTTACTATTTTTCATTGTATGTTTTTTTTCAAAAGCAAACTGTCTTTTTTCACTTAGATACCAATCCCAATTCCCAATCCGTCCCATTCTTCCATTCCCTCCACCTTTTCACCTACTGCACACACACCCCCAATTCTCAGAGGATCCAGGGCACATTGTTTTTGGGAACGTCCAAGGGCATTCTCACTTTATCTAGGCTGAGCAAGGTATCCATCCAAAGAGAACTGGCTTCCAAAAAGCCAGTACCAGCAGTAGGGATAAATTCTGGTGCCACTGTCAGGGCCCCTTTGTCTTCCTCAGCCGTACAGCTGTCAAGCTCAATCAGAAGGTCTAGTTTGGTCCTATGCTGGTCCCTTCCCTGTCTGGCTGGAGTTGGTGAGCTCCCATTATCTTAGGTAAACTATTTCAGTGGGTGTCCCCATCGTGGTCTTGACCTCCTTGCTCATATATCACTTTGCCATTTGTATGCTTTAAAGATTTGTCCATTTATATCCTTTGGTTACATCTCATGTAGGTTTTGTATTGTTGAATGATACCTTTTTTTTTTGGTTTGAGATACTGTCCCCCTAGTTAACCCAGAATGGTATGGAAGTTCTGATCCCCTTGCCTCGTTTTCTTGAGTAGCCTAATGTGATTTCTTATGAGAAGCAAGAGGACAGTCAGTGTAAGGGGGATCCAGGTGGTAATCAAGATTGAGGTTCAGTGTGGAAACAACCTTAATGAAAAGTTATGGGAAATAAGGCATTCATGAGACTTCTGTCTGAGAGCATGGGACATAAAATCCCAGGCCAAAAGTGAAAGAATGAAGGCCATGAGGAAGACAATAAATGATGCGATAGGATGGAGTGTAGTGATTGTCGAAGATGCAGGACTGTC
This sequence comes from Microtus agrestis, assembly GCA_902806775.1. NCBI lineage: Eukaryota > Metazoa > Chordata > Mammalia > Rodentia > Cricetidae > Microtus > Microtus agrestis. The sequence goes on along the minus strand of CADCXT010002672.1, from coordinate 43,014 downwards.
TGGGCCTGAAAATGGATTCTGAGGAGAGAAGATAAACAGAAAAACTCATGATCAGGTTGAACGTCTGTGAGACTGTGAAGAACTTCGTGCATGTGCGACTTTGGGAAGGGCACTATATAAGAAGGACGAGGTGAAAATTGAGAAGGCCATAGGGAAACAAAGAAGTGAAAGCTTACTCCAACAGTGAGCACAATATGGAGAAAAGTCCCAGTCACTGAAGATGTAGTTTTCTAAGGACAGAGTAAGTAACCTGGAGATGGGGGACCCAGGTGCTACTCTGACCCCCACTCCTGACCCTAAAGCCATGCAACATAACTCATACCTGCTGTACCCCGCTGCTTTTCTGACTCCACATGTAACAGTGGGCATGAGATTGGAGCTCCCCGGGGAAAGAATTTGCCTTCAGAAGGTCTATAGGCCACTGGTACAACCTCTATAACCATTGCATCTCTACCCACAGCAGGACTAAAAAGCATTTCTGCCTCTTCCATGCTGCAAATGTCACAGGGCACTGCCTTCTTGTGAGTGTCATGTCTGGCAAGGTAAGTATCAGGCCTATTCCACATTGCTAACCTTGGTCCTTCCATCCTTCACGTTAGGGAACAGCATGGGCTCTTGCCTCCTGTGAGCGCCTCAAAGAAAGAGCAGAGGACAAGGCTGAAGAGGCACCTGGATCAAGGACTGATAAAGAATATGGCTGTTGCCCCTAAATTCTACAAGCATGGCAAGAAGCTGGCTGGTGTAGCAGAAAGCCGCAGTGAGTGTCTTTGGTTAGGGAAGGAACCTGAATTTACGTGGAAGGAACATGAGTAATTCTGTCAGCTTCCCTGTCTTGAGATTGCAGTGGGACTGTTGGTAATCGCTCATCAAACCAATGTTAGGAATTAAATGCTTTGGAGAAATTCCACATCCCTTGCTTATATTTTCTGTAGGTAGACATTTGTTGCCGAGTGGTAAGTTTGTTACTTTGAACACTGTCTTGCTGCTTAGCCCAGAGTGTTCTCCTGCCCCTTCTGCATCAGGCTCCACAGTGGCCATTCACTAGAAAAAGAAAGGAACCCCAGAGTTGGGAAAGAGGCATAGTCTGGCAAAGAATCCAAGTGGGACCGGAATATTTGGATGGATGGTGTCAGTGAGGCTTATGTAAGCTGTGCCTGGTGTTTTACAGATGGGCAGAGAACACTGTGCACAAGAGGGAGGCCAGGACCCACAAAGTTCCACAGGAGGTAAGGAGACTCTGGTGCTTATGGGAGGTGCTTCCAGAAGCTCCCCCTCCCCGACCCATTGTACCGTGTCCTAATGTCATGTGTTCCATCCCCACACCCGCCGTGATTTACCATGTGAGCTCAGGTTTTATTGCATCTTCCTGGATTTTAGTGTGAACTGAAAATTAAAATTAAAGGTAAGCCTTGATGATCTTCAAGGGCTTCAAGTTCTGACATTCTGAGTTGCTGTAGTCATCCGACAACATGTTCATCTCTCCTCTTTTCATGGTAGGCCAGGTACCCAAATTCCTACTATTGTCTCTACTCTGGCAGGGAAGTTCTCAGGGAACTCATATGCCTAGCCAGCAGAGAGAATGGGCAATTCTGCCCAATGTTCCAGTGAAATTGGAGCAGCAACCAACGATTTCTTTTTCCTGGGCACCTCGTGATCCATCTGTCAGGCCCAAAAGGTGAGTTGAATATGGCCCTAAAGCCAGCTGTATCTATATTACTCCATGTTAAGCACTGTGGTTGGTGCCATGGGAGATAGGCAAATGAGAAAGGAGAAAGAGGAGAAGGAAGAAGAAATGTAATAGGAGAAGAGGAGGTGTGGAGGAGGAGGAGGAGGAGGGGAGAGGAGGAGGAGGAGGAGGAGGAGGCATCACCTCAGAAGGAGGAGTGAAGAGAGGGCACTTGGCCTTGAGAATTCCTAATCTTGAGGGTTTCAATAAGTGATTTCATCTTTCCAAGTCTATGTTTTCCGGTAGCCACTCCTGGAAAACAGGCTACGTTTATGACATTGACAAGAGAAGTAGAAGAAGGTGTACCACATAGGAAGCCCTCAATGAGCCTGGGCTGTTGCTCCATATCACAACAGATGGATGTGAGAGAAGATTCAGTTGGAATTTGGGGTCAAGATGTGGAGTGCTATAGAGGCCTAAAGGAATGCTAAGGTCAATAGAGAAGACTTCCTAGAGAAAAGCCTGGCTTGTCCTTCATTGTGGGTTTCCCCTCTCATTAGCATCTCAGTGGGGGAGAGAGGAGAAAGACAGAGTCACAGAGCTTCCTGGGAAACAGACCTCCTCCACAGACCAGCATCAAGGTGCAGATCTGGTTCAATGTGTAATTTCACTGGCATATATGCATACATTACCCAATCAGCTAAGGTCACATTGAGTTACTGTCCAATGAGTTCAAATGCCATGCACCCCACGTCATGTGTGGGTATATAGGGGCAGTATGTCCGGGCAGTGTGTCTGCAGACAAAGGGCAGGAACCAGGCATCTCCCTGGGCTTTGATGCCAAATTAGAGAGACTCCAGTTAGCTGGGAATCCATTATGAGTCATCTAGCATTCCAGAGACACAGATCTGCTCATACAGTTACGGGAGGCATTAGCATTTGTCACGGTCCCTGTCTTTTAGTGACACCATTTGAACAGAGACTGACTCATCAATTCATAACCACTGGGGACTGGGAAAAATGGAAGCAAGAGCCAGTACCTGAAAAAGGAAGGGATCCCATCTTCCGGCTGCTTTGCAGATTAGGGCATAGTCTCTTTGGGTTCTTTGTCATCTTCATTGTAGTGTAGCATGGGGAAGAAAGATTGGTAGAAATTAGCATGTCAAGAAAAATATAGAAGTTTTAAAAGGAAACAGGCCAAGAAGGTGGCTGGTTGAAAAGGACAAACATCTTGGAGTCGTTCAGATTTCCCCAGCCTGGTTTGAAAACCCCTGGTCCACCAAGTGTTCCAGTAGTAGGTTTCCACCAGAGGGTTTCATCCCCTGGCCTCTCTTCTCCTTGTTTTTAGATTTTCAAGTGTGACCCTGCAACCCAGTGCTACCGCTTGCCCTCTTCTTCTGCAGCCACAGGTCCTGGCAAAGTAGTGGGGTCCAGGTCCCTGGGAGGGAATGAGCTTAGTGAATGGGAAGAGCAAAAAAGCCTAGGGTGGGGGTGGGTGCTGGAGGGAACTGGGCACTTAGGGGGGCACCTGTGTTAGTGGGAGGAGGTGTGGTTTCCCAGATGCCATTATCTGATGCCATTTCCTTTGCAGGCCCCTAATGCCACCAAGCAGGATTCTGTTGTTGTTGTCTTAGAGTGGCTGAGGAAGCTGGAAGCTGCAGAGGCCCTGTTGGTGCTGAAAAACTCTTCTCAGGATCCTTGCGATTCTTCCTCTCTGCAACATCATGGCAGCATGCCAGGTAGCTGTCTTCTTCAAGATGGAGCATGGGGTATGGGACATTGGGAAACTAGAAAGGTTGTGTTGAACTGGTTGTGGTAATCTCTGGAAACCTGGATATTGGACCTCTTGGGTCAGACATTTAGAAGCTCAGTCCAAGGTGAGAGATGGAAATTAGGGGCTTCTTGGTGAACCCCCAGTTCTGAAGTATTTCGCTCAAAAGCAAATGGCCAGGACCTGAAGTAAAAACAAAACCACCAGCACCAAGACGACAACAAAAGGCCCCTGTAGTTGAGCCCCCGTCCAAGGTGGCCAAGTCTTATTGGAGTTCAAGGGCATCTCAAGGGAAGGAACAGAATTAGGTATAATAACTCGCAGCCCATGGCAGTATCTCCACTCCACCGGAGACCGAGGAAGACTGGGAGGACATGCATGAGGATAAGGGTCTGCAATGGAACAAGATCATGCTGATGTCTAAAGGCATTTCCCTTGTAGCTGGGATGCTTTCCAGTTGGAATGTTTCCCCGACATGCTCACTGCTCCATGTGGTCACTGCTCAGAGGTAAATGGCATAGCTGGGGAGGCTGGACAGGAAGGCTGAGCCCCGATGAGAAGCCTAAACAAAAACGCTGATGAAGTGTGTTGGTGGGAAGCCACTTTGGATGGTGGACATCAAAGAACAAAGGACAGTGATGGAAGCTGGAGACCTAGCTTCTCACAGAGGTCTGGCAGAGTGGGTGATGCAGGCTGGGTCAGACAATATGGGGGAGGGGTGTGAAGAGACAGTACATCTCTGATAAGGGGAGAATCCTATCTGAAGACCTCAGGATTGACAAAAATAATGGTGACCCTGACTGAGAAACGGTAGAGCCAAGATCAGAGATATGGGAGGTGTTTGTTTCTGGTTTCAGTGATAAATCACAGATTGGGTGGGCCACCAAAGTGTGAGGGCTTACTGCGTGGAGACATGTATGTAACCTGACTCTGGCTTTTCCTTTTCTTTTCAGGTGATGATGGAGAGAGAGGACTGCAGCCTCCTAGTTCCCGCCTGCCACCAAAGCCTGTCAGCTCTGTCTCACTTTTTGGACATCTGGAGTGCATGTCCTACTTGACCTGAGAGCCCTGAGTAGGAGGCCTCTCTAGAGCACTGCCTGTGTGGTATCCTGTTTCATGTCTAAAATGACTAACATTTGTAAATTGTTCATTTTTGAAACAAGTTCTCATGTAGCCAGCCTGGCCTTGGATTCAGTATATAGTTGACAATGACTTTGAACTCCCAATCCTTCTGCCTCCACCTCCCAAGTGCTGGGACTACAGGCATGTACCACCATGCCTGTCTTTTTAAAATTATTATTTTAAGTGTTAAAGAATTTTATAAACTTTCAGGCCTTTTTATGATATAGAGAGTCTACTTGACTGAAGATCGATGTTGAACTATATCCATTATTTCTTTGGAATAATTGTTTTTTATGATTCTGAGAAAACCAGTATTTTGTGATCCAATGTGATCGATCAATGGGATTCTGAGTGGGTTTGCATGTCAGTGTTTTCATCTGTCCTGTGATTGTATATGCACTGGCACACTCCTGTTTGTAATCATCCATGTGGAATCCTGAAGATTTGTCACTGTGTCTAGGCATATGTGTGTGTGAAAAAATAATAATAAACATGATATAGGCACTGAAAAACACGAGCTGTTTTTAAATAGTGTCAGACAAATATCACAGAGGATTGTTTACCTTCACCAAGCCCCAAGTGAAAAAAATACTTTAGTTTTTTTAATTAATGATTGGGTGAAAAGTTCAAAACTTGATGCAGCAGACATCAGTCACATGGCTTTCCCAAAAATGGCCATAATAATTCGTTACACATCGGGTAATTGATAGGAATTATAGGAACACTTTTAAAGCCTGAATATTCTGAATCTTTGATTGATGTTCCAACCACATGCACTGCAGGCCTCACCAGGCCATGGCTTGCATAGAGGACAAGCCCACACTGGGGCATTGTGATTTCTAGTGTCCAGGTTGCTAGCAGATAGGGCGCAACCTCGGAGCAGGTGTTGTGCCATATCGTGCCACATGAACATTAAGGCGACACTTGATAGAGCCCTGTGGTTGGCTTCCCTTGTTTCCCTTCCTGTGACCAAGGGCAGCTGCTAAGGCCTGGGCCTGTAGATTGTTGTAGCTTTGTCTTTCAGGAAGACTCAGCTGATACCTCTCAGGCATTAAAAACTTTAAAGGCCATTTTCACCAATTCCCATATAGGAGTTTGGGGACCATCATCAACCTTGTTTTTCAAAAATTTTTTCCCAATATCTGGTACTGACTGAGGAAGCAGAATAATGAATAGAAAAGGAACCTAGCTGCTTTTCTACCTGAGAGAGATTTGGAAGAGAAAAGGGAGCATGGGAGGGGCTAGCCCAGTTCACAGAAGGGGTCCAAGAGTGGAGCAGTGAGGTAGGAGGGGGAGGGGAAGTTGGAAGTAGACCTTTGACCTCCAAATTGGGAAAGGAGGGGAAAGAATGTTGCTACACAGGAGGGGGTTGGGAAGTGTGGGATTGAGGAAGTGGAGGAGGGGCCAGTGCCTCTGGTGCTCTGAGACACTGGCCACTAAGTGGAGGGCAAGAGAACACAGACACCAAAAACCATGGATATATATATGTAAGCTCTGTTCATTTGTATCAGACAGGATCAATTTAAAAAGATTTTTGTAAAAGGCTTACAGGGGCAAGAGAGGAACTGGCTTTAAACTGTAAGTGCCCACTTTAGAGTCTATGCCCAACTACATGGCCTAGGTCCATTTTAGCATGTCCACCAAGATGGCTCTTAGGTCCAAAAGGGGCTGCAGAGATTGGACGCCCGGAGTCCCAATACAAACAGATCTCCTCCTCAGGAAAGCACAGTCAAGCAGAATTGACCACAACCTGGGACTCGAATTCCTGGTATAAGCTCACAACTTCAGCAGGAATCCAAAAACGACAAAAATAAGTACGAATGGATGCCCCAAAACCCTATAGCATAGAAAAGAAAAGGGACTCACCAAGACGCAGCCACTATAGCCCAAAAGCTGGTTTTAAGCATAGCATAGAGATCTCGAAATGTAGACTAGGGGCCTTTCAACACGTGGCCTGCCACATGGAAAGGGCCTGCCCTAGCTAGGCAGAACTTCCTAAATGTTAGGAATATTTCCTAATGCGAGCTCCCAGCAGACGTAAAATTCCCAATCAAGCCAAATTAAGCAATATCCAGGTTTAATGGGACTTCTGCACTCTCGGGTGGCCCCAAAGGGGAACTGGGCAGCCATGGGAATGTGGCCCCCAGGAGGAAGAAAGGGAGACTGCGTGTTCCTCTTTTGGGGATCACTTAGATACCCTGGGGAGTGGTCCTAACCCCTCCCTGGAATTTGGAGTCCAGACCAGGCCTTGGGGCTGGGATAGATGAGAGGGGCAGGGGCCTATGCTCCCAACTTGACACTTGGATCCCCCAACTGTGCCTGTTCCTGGGGTGAGATGTTGGCAAGCCAGTGGGAGTGTCCCTGTCATTGAGGCTTATTTGTAGCACCCCACCCTGCCCCCCAAGTCTGCCTTTTTGTCTGTGAGGTCCTGGGAGCCTGGTAAGATGCCCTGCTCCTGTGCTGAGAGCATCCAGAGAGGTAAGTAGTGGCATCTCAGTCACATGATCCAATGAAACTGAGTACAGGCCCCCTCCAATTCCCTAAGCTTTTCTGTCCATGCAGCAGTGTGATTCCTGGCTGCTGGCTTTCTTTATCACATTCCAGCCTGCCCTAGGCTCCCTTTTTCCACTGTGAAATATGGAGAAGCAAGCATCTAGAAGTCTGGCCAGAGGCTATGGCAGAAGGCATGGGTTTTCTGGCCTGCAGAGGGAGCATGCCGTCCTGGGATAAATAGCCTGGTGAGGAACTATCTCCTGGATTGAACATGGAATAACATTTGGCCCTGTGTCAAAAAAATTACAAAAGATTTGTTTCAGTAGCAGAAGAATATAGGGGGAAAGGAGGATGGAGGAGTTTAAATGGAAGATTTCCAAGATTCTAGAGGACAATGATATTTATTGTTGTTATTATTATTATTATTGTCTTTACTGTGGTTATTATTGGAGACAAGTTGTTCTGGTGTTATGGGTTGTCATCAGACTCACCATTCTTCTGCCTCAGCTTCCTGTGTAGTGTGATTTCAGGCAGGAGTCAGCCACGTTGGCTTGGGAAAAACATGATTTCATAAGGAGCAAGTGTTCAGTCCCTTCCAAGGAGATCAAAGGAATTATTAAGATTAAAATGGGGCTTGAGGATGAACCATAATCCAGAGAGAAGGGATATATGCTATCCCTTGAGTTAATGACTACGTCCATTCACTTCCATACTGGTGGTCAGAAGTCAAGATAAATCAGGGCTTTAGGGAGACAATTAAACCAGGGATGCCAGTTGTCTTTGGCAGGGCACAGGACAATGATGGAGGTGGGTCTTGTATCTTATCTGTTGCTTTCATTGGTTAACTAATAAAGAAACTGCCTTGGCTCTCATAGGACAGAAAATTAGGTAGGCGGAGTAGACAGAACAGGATTCTGGGAGAAGGAAGCTGAATCAGTGAGTCGCCATGATGTTCCCATGCCAGGCAGACGCAGGCTAGAATCTCCGAGGTAAGCACACCTTGGGGTGCTACACACCTTATAAGAAATGGACTAGTCCAGGTGCGAGAGTTAGCCGAGAAGAGGCTAGATATGATGGGCCAGGCAGTGCTTAAAGGAATACAGTTTCCGTGTAATTATTTCCTGGCATAAGTAAGCCATGTGGACGGCCGGGTGCAGGGGACAGCCCGGCCGCCACTACAAATTGCAACAGGACAAAGTAACAGAACAGAGAGTTGTAATTGCTGAGGAAGATGTAGGAGCACCTGCCTGTGCCTCAAAGTGTGTGTGTGTCTGTGTGTTTCTGTGTGTGATGTGTGTCTGTGTGTGAGTGTGTCTGTGTGTTTGCATGTGTGTGTACTTGTGTGTGTTCATGTGTGTGTATACATGTGTGAATGGGTGCATGTGTCTGTTTTGTGTGAATGTGTGTGTCTGTATATGTGTCTGTGTTCCTTTGCATGTGTGTGTGTTCATGTGTGTGTCTTGTGTGTGTATGTGTGTGTCTCTGTGTGTTCATGTGTGTCTGTGTGTGCATGTGTGTGTATCTGTGTTCTTGTGTGGGTCTGTGTGTGCATGTGTGTCTGTGTGTGTATGCATGTGTGTGCATGTTTGTACATGTGTGTGCATGTACGTGTTCTTTTGTGTCTCTGTGTGTGTATGCATGTGTCTGTATGTGTCTCTGTGTGTGTGCATGTGTGTGTATTTGTGTGCTTCTCTGTATGTGTGACTGTTTTAGGGGCCATGAGTGGTGATGAGCAGGGAAAGTCATGATTTGGCTTCCATGGTGCTTGAGCGAACAGGTTGTTAGGAGAAGCTGAAGTGTGAGAGAGACCTGTATGATGAAGAGTCTGAGTGACCAGGTAAAATGAAGGGTAAGACAAAAACCATGGTAAAAAGAAGGGAGGGAAAATTGGTCCCAGTCATGAGCAGGATGGAGGACAGGAAGAGTCTAGGCACCAGAGACAGAGTTATCTGGTAGCAGTGTAAGTGCACTGGTGGGTAGGAATTCCGGCAGCCATTTTGTTGACCTGTCCTAACTGTAGTGCCACGGAACATGGAACTTGACGAATGTTCTGTTTCCTACTGGACTCGTGAGTATCTTAACGCTGGACCAGATCAGCAAAGAGGAGGTAAAACTTGTTCCCAGAGGACCTGTAGTTTGTTCTGACAGTGCCTAGCCATAGGATCAGAAGAAACTGGGGGTTGTAACAGGTTTGTGCCTCTTCCAGTTGTGTACGTACACTGTCTCAGGCGTGTACTACCTCTAGGGGAGAGGTCAGGCCTCCTGATGTATGTGTGACTAACTTGACTCTTTCAATCGCTACTTCAGGGACTCTAGTGGGGTCTTGTCTGCTGTGAGTTCTGTGAAGAACATAGAATACACAGAGAAAGTGGAATCTCACTTGAGGCTATGGCTACTAATGGCAACTCTCACGTGAATGTTAAGCAGTGTCTTGCCCAACCAGGTGAGTGTCTCTGCCCATGGAGGGGATCTCAGGAGGCAGCAGTAATCCTAAATGCTTCCATCACCAGCCATGCCACAGAATTGTCACTCGACCTTGTACAAACCCTCCCTCCCCAGACCTAACCTGTTCAGGTATACTATCTGTGCCAAGTATCACGTTTTTACAGAAAGGAGAGACATTGTGGGTGGGATATTAAAAGGACTGATGGTGACCCAAGCCCTCAGATTGGGGAGGGGGTGGAGTTAGGTACTTTCAAGGGAATATGGTGGGAAGGGAGACTCAGTCAAGCTCTGCATGGTCTTTTCCAGATGGGCAACAGCAGCCTGAAGCCCTGCCTCACACAGTTGAGCAGCAGGTAAGGAAAGTAATTTGCTACAGGTAGAGGCTCTATACCAGAAGTCACTGTCCAGACAAATGCGAGTGTGTCCTAAACGCTGAGATTCCAGCACCAATCCTAGGTGCGTTGCGACCTTGGGAAAATAACTTCTCTTTGGGGCTCAGTGTCCTCCAGTAGAGGAATAAGCAAAAAGTTGAGTCTGTGTGGCTGGTCACCAAAGTCTTAAGAGCCCTGCCGTCCTCCATGGTCATCACCAAGTTCTTGAGAACCCTGCCATTGTCCGTGGCTGTCACCACTTTAATAAAGTTCTGTCCCTTGAGTCTTGGTGTTCAGACCTAATCTTCAACATGGATGTCTTTCTTTGCAGGACATCTCCCAGGTGCCTCTGTTGCTACATTGGCCCACAGTAATTGTACCTCTGAACTATGTTCCAGCGAATTTGAATCCTCAAATGACCATTACTTTCTCATGGAATCCCAGCGAGCCGGTGACTATACCTTGTGCGTGAGTACAACAGAGACCATGGAGGCTGCTGTGGCTAATGGAACTGTCTCCAAACTCGAGCTTGGTGCTGCAGCATTAGGAGCAGCAAGAAGGAGAAACAAGGGAGGAAGGAAAACATGGAACAAGAGGAGAGGAAAGAAAGGAAGGCAGAAGGGAGGGAGGGAGGGGAGGGAGGGAGGGAGGGAGGAGGAGGGAGGGAGGGGGAATGAAAGAAGGGAAGGAAGGAAGGAAGGAAGGAAGGAAGGAAGGAAGGAAGGAAGGAAGGAAAGGAAGGAAGGAAGGAAAGGAAGAAGGAAGGAAGGAAAAAGAAAGAAGGGGAAGGGGAATGACAGAGCTACATTTCAGCCTAACTTGCAAGAGAGGATCTTCCCAGATTTAGCATTTGCTGAACAACATGCAAGGGAATGCATCCTTCTAAGTCACTCACTCCCTGTGGGCATGCTTGGAAAATATTCTATACAATAACATTAAGGAGGACAAGCATATTGCATACAGCAGGCAGTGGACTACAAAATGCTATCCATCTACACTGAAATGAATGGACACGGGAGAAGGGTCTGCCGAAATCTGGAGGCATAGTCGAAAGGGCCAGAGAGGCCCAGGGAAACATTTCTGCCCTGCAGAGAATGTGCCTGCTAAATGAGCTATCTTATCCTTCATGACCGGTGGGGAGTGGACAAAGTGGAGGAAAGACCTAGTCTCTGCAGAGGACCATACTCTCATCTTTCCTGGTGCTGTGCAGATCATAACAGCTGTTGGTCATCTTCAGTGTACCCGGGAAGGAGAGGGTTCACAAAAAGTAGTGTCTCTAGGAGGATCGAAGGAAGGAGGTTGGAGGGAAAACAGGTCAAGTAGGGGGAGGGTCCATGTGAGGCCCAGGGGACTAGTGTCATTTGTCCTAGTGTCCACACTCATTCACAATCCCTCAGTCTGATCCCGCAGAGCCCCCGGCCCTCCATATGTGTTCATGGTAGTTGTCATCCAGAGTGTTTAACCTCCTGGCTTCTTCCCTGCATGTTCTCAGGACCTCTAACATGATCTTGGAGCCCTGCATGTGCAGTATCCCGCTTGTTGTGCCGTCACACGACATGGTAAATGAGTGGGGTCGAGGTTCTTGGAAGGGATGGGCTTGGTGGATGAGAGGAGGAGAAGCTCACAGAGATGGGTGTTTGGTGGAAAGGAATGGAGGCTGGAGGTCCCACTGTGGTCGGGGAGGTGTCTTGTCAGAATTGACTCTCTCGTATCTCTTCCATTGCATCTGTGTCCAGGGCCCTGACAATGCCAACCAGACCAATGATGTCATCTCCACCCAGACCAATGATGTCGCCAACCAGCAGGGTCTTGAAGTCAACACCCAACTGCCAGGTGTTTCCAACCACGGTGCACTCCCTGCTGAGGGGGATAGGCAGAAGACACTGGATGCAGCAGAGACACTCCTGTTTCTTCATAACTCCCCTCAGGCCTAGCAGGAGACTTCCAGCATACCAGGTAGCTGGCTCCTTGAACGAGGAACAGGGGGTGGATAGGGTGCGGAAAACAGAGGGCTCCTGACGAGATGCTGGTAGCTAGAGTGGTGGAGGCCATTGCCTTGAGCTCTTCAGTGTGATTAAGAACTGGTACCCAAGGTCTGCTCAGTACATCTTCTCTTTCAAATGTTTTGCTCAACAGCAGAGGGCCAGTATCCTGAAGTCAAGAAAAATAGGAGGCCTTCAAGGCGGCAAGTTCTCTCTTGAGGGCAAGCCACAAGCAGATTAGACGGAATAGGGCCTTGTGGATTGAATCCCAGCCCACACTGGTGTCCCAGTCTGCAACAGCCTGAGAAGGCCTGGGAAGATAAGCACAGGGGATAAGGGCCTGGAATGGAGGGAGATGGTCCTGTGGACTCAGGACACGTTCCATGTAGACATGGAACGAGGATGCCTTCTGAAGCTGACTTTAGCCAGCACATCTCAAGTCCATCAAGGAAGGAATCTGTGAGTTCAGAGGAGAATTTCACAGTCAGCGAAGCTGGAAAGAAGGCTTCTGAGTAAAATTGGTCAAGGAAGAGCACTGTGAGAGTGGGAAGCGGCTCTGCGTGGATGGCATGGAACAGGGGATGTGCAATGAAGTTGGAAAGCTTGCTTCTCAAAGAGATCTACTTGGGTTCATGATGTAAGCTGTGCCAGAAACTCTGGGGCCAGGGCTGAAAGATGCAGGCTTCTTATCAGAGCAAGGATCTTATTCAGAGATCTTGGCCTTGACCAGAAGGGTCCTATGGCTGGGAGTGATGGTGGCACGAGTACTGGAGAGAAGTAATTCAGGTAGGAACAGTTCTGTTCTTCAGTCCCTGGGAAAATCTAAGAGCATTTATTTGGTACACAGTGTGATGACAGGAGAGCCAAGCAGTGACATATTTGTGATCTGACTTTGCCTTTGTATGTCTTTCTGCAGGTCCTGATGGGGAGTGAAGACTACAGCTGTCCTGCCTCTGGATGTCACCACTTCAGCCTACACACTCTGCTTCACCCAATGACACCTGAACATCTTGATAGCACCCCAGTCTGGCCCTAAGTGAGATACAAAGCTGGGCTGCCATGGACTTTCTGTCATTGACTGAATTTGCAACATAGTTCCTGTCCAAACTTATTATATCTTTTTCTTAGGCCTTTATTTGAAGCACCTGAATCTTCCTGTGTGTCATAAAATCTGCACTGTGCTAGGCATTATCAACTCTCTGTTCACAAGATTCAGAGTCCTTAACTTGGCAGCCCTTTTTGTGTCTTCATTGTTTGCATATGCAAATAGTTCTAATGTAGACATGTCTTTGGATATGTCAAGGTTCTTCAGCTGGTTTGAGTAACCTGTGTGTGAACGTTGAATAAAGTTTCATTGTTGTAACGCACTGAGAAGTGTAGACTGACTCTTTAAAAACCATACACCAGTATGTTCAGCGAGTCTGCTTTTATCCCAGGCCTTTTCAGACCCAGGCCAGCTGGCCTTGGTGAGCTCCTGATAGAACATCCCCATTGTCTCAGTGTGTGGGTGCACCCCTTGGGGTCCTGAGTTCCTTGCTCGTGCTCGCTCTCCTTCTGCTCCTGATTTGGACCTTGAGATTTCATCCTACTCTGGCCCTAAGTGAGATACAAAGCTGGGCTGCCATGGACTTTCTATCATTGACTGAATTTGCAACATAGTTCCTGTCCAAACTCATTATCTTTTTCTTAGGCCTTTAGGCATTTTGTAAGCTTTCAAAATATCTTGAGGTAAAAAAATGATTTATCTGTTGTAGGCTCTGGATCTGGAATTTTGTTTTAGTTGTTTGTTTTTTTGAAGCACCTGAATCTTCCTGTGTGTCATAAAATCTGCACTGTGCTGGGCATTATCAACTCTCTGTTCACAAGATTCAGAGTCCTTAACTTGGCAGCCCTTTTTGTGTCTTCATTGCTTGCATATGCAAATAGTTCTAATGTAGACATGTCTTTGGATATGTCAAGGTTCTTCAACTGGGTCGAGTAACCTGTGTGTGAACATGAATAAAGTTTCATTGTTGTAAAGCACTGAGAAGTATAGACTGACTCTTTAAAAACCATGCGTCAGATATTTGGGATCACTGCCATCTTTGCTAAGCTAGCTGAGAGTTTATTACTTGTTTTATTAAGGCACCAAGATCAATAGGCATTGGGTAGAAGGCTTTGTCAAAGGTGTAGCCCCCTTATTGACTAACCAGCTTGGGATCTGTAGTACAACCTCTGAACAGGACTATTACCTGTCCCATGGCATATCAGTCTTTACCATCTGGGTGGAGTTAATTTGGATTTGGGCCGAAAACACACTGTTCCACCTCATAGTGCATAGTTTACTAGTAATGCATTGTTAAAGCTGTTCATGCCACATTGTAGAGTGAGACTGCTCTTTCCTTTCTTGGCTGCCCAGATCCAAATAATCACACAGAAACTATATTAATGACAATATTGTTTGACCAATAGCTTCGACATATTTCTAGCTAACTCTTACATCTCAAATTAATCGATTTCTATTAATCTGTGAATCATCACGAAGCTGTGGCCTACTAGTCAGGCTCTGGCTGGTGTCTGGCTGGCATCCTTCTTCTTTGGCAGCTACATTGAATCTCTTTTACTCTGCCTACTTTCTCTGCATATCTCTGTGAGGACTTGCCGCCTGTCTTGACTCTACTAAGCCATTGGCCGGCACAGCTTCTTTAATAACCAATGGTAATAAGACATTTTCATAGCATACAGAGGGGAACCTCATATCACCATAAGTCAGGTTTGTTGCAATCGTTCCAACCCCATCCTCCCTTGGCTCCCAGGATCTAGTCCCCTGTGACACTAATCATGTGATGTAAAGAATCACATTTTAGGAATTAAGCTGCATATATTGCTGTGTTTCCAACTTTCATGCTGATTATGGCTTTAGAAGTCCCTGATCCACAGCACCCAAATAGAAAGCATTTTAGCTTTGAAATGAAAATAATATGCTTATTGACCATGATTGAAAAGTAATTTTTCACTGTGGTTTTGCATTCATATCTTTACACTCAGTACAACCGAACAGTATATTTCTTTGTCGTTTTTAACAGGAAACATGTATTTTGTGCATAAAGGGAGTCAAAACAAAAAATTTCATCTTCAAGGAAACCATTGTAAATAGCTAACTTTTACACATATCTTGCACTAAAATCTTTATGTCTAAACTTGCTTTGAGTTGAAGGATATGTACAAGATTGTTTCCTGCTGACATGTAGAGCCTGCTTTGTGGTCTTTGAAATGATTATCAAGAACTAAAAGAAAAGAAAACAATATTTAAGGCATGATGTGGAAATGCAGTGTACACTCGACCACAAGAGCTTTTCTCAATCATGGCCAGAAATGTCTCAAATCTGCAGAATTCTCTGGTAGCCAGTAAAATTGTAAGTCTATGCAAAGAGAAAGCATCTCTGGCAACAGCATTTCTACATTTGAAGAGGCTGACTCTTGTCAATTGCTGCTTCTTGAGATCCTTTCTGCACATGTTCAGTGGCTTTTTGAGAGGAATGCCTTGATGCAGGTGGGTCTTCTGTCCATGTGTTACTTTCATTGGTCAAATAATGAGACTGCCTTGGCCTTTGATAGGACTCCAGCTTAGATAAGTGGAGTAGACACAACAGAATGCTGGGAAGAAGAGACAGACGCCATGGCTCTCCTCTTCATGATGGACATAGGTTAGAATTTTCCCGGTAAATCACGACCTCGTGGTGTTTCACACATACATAGAAATGGGTTAATCAAGATGTGAGAGTTAGCCGGTAAGAGGCTAGAGCTAATGGGCCAAGCAGTGTTTAAATGAATACAGTTTCCATGTAATTATTTTGGGTAAAGTTAGCCCATGGCCAGGAGCCGTGTGGCAGGATGCAGCCCACAGCTCCTTCTACAAGGCATTAACACAGGAATGCCTCTTGGTCAAAATATCTTGTGTACCTAAAGCAAGGCAACTCCCATCCTGGTAAAATTTGAGAAAGTTTCTGGTCTTTTTCTTTATATTCATTCACTTATTTAATCTTCTCTCATATATGACCCTGACTGCAGTTTTCCCTCCCTTCTCTCCTCCCAGTCATACCCCCAACACTCCTCTCCACCAGATCCACTCTTCCTCTGTTCCCTATCAGAAACAAGCATGTCTCCCAGGCATATCAACCAAATATGGCATATCAAGTTACAGTAAGACTACAGATATACCCTCCTATCAAGACTACAGTAGACAGCCCAGGAAGAGGAAAGGGGTCCCAGGAACAGGCCAAAAAGTCAGAGACTGCCTCCATCCCCACTGGTAGGAGTCCTACAAGAACACCACACTACACAGCCATAACATTTATGCAGAAGACCTAAGTCAGACTCATACAGGCTCCAAGATTGTCACGTCAGTCTCTGTGAACCCCTTTGAATCCTAATGAGTTGATTCTGTGGGTTGTATTCCTGTGGCTCCTGAAATTCCCTCTGGCTCCAATAATACTTCATCCCCTTTTTTGAAGAGGCATTCATCGAGTTCCACCTACGGTTTGACTGTGAGCCTCTGCTTCAGTTAGGGTTTCCATTACTGAGAAAAGAACACCACAACCACAGAAACTCCTGTAAAGGAAAACATTTGATTGTGGTAGCCTGCTTTCAATCCAGAGGTTCAGTCCATTATCATCATGGTGGGACAAAGTGACATGCAGGAGAACATGGTGCTTGAGAGGTAGTTGAGAGTTCTATATCTTGTGCAGGCTATAGAAATTGGTCTGATACACTGGGTGTGGATTGAGCCCATCTGAGACCTGAAAACCTGCCTCCACAGTGATGCACTTCCTCCAACAAGGCCAAACCAACCTCAACAAAGCTCACACCTAATAGAGCCATTACCTTTGTGGGTCATTTTCTTTCAAACCACCACATTCCACACCCTGGTTCCCAAATTCTTGTGCGGTATCATTATGAAAAAATGCATTCAGTCAAAATTTAAAAGGCTCCATAGTCTGTTACTGTTTCAACAATGTTTAAAAGTCAAAAGTCTCTCCTGAGACTCAATCTTACAACTACAATCCTCCTGTAAAATCAAAAAGCATATCTCATGCTTCCAACATACAGTGGTACAGCATTTGCATTATCATCCTAAAATGTAGGGGAAGGGAGCATAGTGAGGAAATACTGGAACAAAATAAGACTGAAAACCAGCTGAGAAAACTCCACACTCTGCATTTTCATGTCTGATGTCACAGTGTTCTTCAGATTTCCAACTCCTTCCTGCTTTGCTGACTATAATACACCTCTCTCTCTTGTGTGGGTACCACTCCCTGTTAACATCATTCCTTGACAAGAATTCCATGGTTCTGACACCCCAACATCTTGGGGTCTCCATAGCAATGTAGGACTCGCCTTCCCAGCTTGACAGAGTGTCTTCTCTGGGCCTCCAGGTGCAGAAGCACTTCTGACAAGTGCTTGCCTCAGCGGCTTTCCTTAGTCCTGGAGCAACTATTTTCTATCTCTAAAGACAGAACTAAGTGGTTGAAACTTCCCAGTTCTGCTGCTTGCTGGGGCTGAAACATATACCCTTCAATTAATTTCATCTTCACCAACTTTTGTTTCTGATGAGTTCATTCACTGCTTAAGCTTGGCTGTCCTAGAACTTCTTTTGTAGACCAGTCTGGCCTAGAATCAGACATCTGCCAGCTTCTGTCTTTGAAGTTCTGGGATTAATGTCTTGCATCAACACATCGGGCTCCAAGCTTTTCTTTAATTGCTTTTCCCAAGTTGGAAATTTGTCTGTGGGGTCTTTCCCTGAAGTCAACATTCCTTTTATTCTGTTTCTTCTTCTGTTTATCTCTTTGAACACAGCATTTAGCTCTATTCCATTTCCTGCTTCTCCATTTCTTCTCAAATTTTGCATTTTTTCAATTTACCTGGCCCAACTTTCTCCTTTTTGTTATAAATATTTATCCTATATAACCAACTAATAAAAACACAGAAGCAGATATTGGGGTTCAACCTGAAGATCAGAAATGCAAAGCACACAGACCTCTAGAGAGCTCTTACCTCTATGAAACCTTCAGACTGAAGGAGAGCAAGTTCCTATCTCATCCTGCCTTCTATTTCTCTTCAGTGCTGAGATATAGCCATGCCTCCCCACCGTTGGCCTCTGTGACTAACAAGAGTGGCTGCTGGGATTAAAGGTGTGTGCCACCACTGCCTGAACTGTATGAATTTAGTTTTCCCTGTAACAGCTGTCCTAAGGCCGGCAGTTTCTCTATTGCTAAAGACCATTGCTTAACCCGTACATATTTGTCTGTCTACCATTTTAAATTGTGGGCGGTTGGTGCTTTTAGAAGAGCAGCAACTGTTTTGCCCCATTCTTTTACTACCAAAATAGTCAGGGACAGTTCTTTATAAGATCTTGCAAGAAATTTTCATAAACAGATGTTAATTTATGGTTTGTTTCTAATATTGGAATAATGTCAATCTGAGTATACCATTGCGGTAACAAATCACGTTCCCACAAATTCATTTCTATGTTATAAATATTTGGTTTCAATATTCCTCTCTATTCTTCTGACTCTAGAGAGTCAACACATCTTGTGTTCTGCCTTACCTGAGATGAAATTTTGATCCCTAAAAACTGAATATTTACATATTGAGAAGCCTGCAACCCAGAGTAGAAAGAGGAAAAGGGAGAGGGAGAGGGAGAGAGAGAGGGAGAGAGAGAGAGAGAGAGAGAGAGAGAGAGAGAGAGAGAGAGAGAGAGGGAGAGGGGGGGAGAGGAAAGGGGAAGGGGGAGAGAGAGAGAGCAGTCTGAAAAATGCACAGGGAATTGTTTGGGAAAGCTCATGTGATGGGAGCTGCCTGAAGGCAGGACCAGCCTGTTGCATTTGCCCCCTCCCCCAGGGCCTTCTGGAGTTTGGATGGAGGCTGAAGACTGTTTCTGAGAAGTTACAACAGGAAGGCAGGAGGATGGCTAATTCAAGGCCTATGTGGGACACATAGTGTATTCTTAGTTTCCTTGTCCCTCACCTTTTTTTCCATCTGCGAACACATAGCAGAGCGTGATACACTCCATCTTCTTAAAGTCCTTTGAAGATTTTATCAAAATTAAATTGACCAATTAATATCTCTTTTTAAGTTTTTTCTTAATCTCAGTATAAGCATACAGTTCACAGCTTGACAAAATGAATCCATGGTAGGACTTGAAGGCTTGGGTTTCTCTAGGAACCACAAGGAAAGCATGCTTCCAGCTGGAGCTGTGTCTCAGCACACAGACATCCCTCCACATGCATTTGTGTGAACAGGGTTCCCAGAGGAAAAAAAAAGGAATGAGCAGGCATTCCATAAGAAATCCAAGATTATTCCCAAGAGGAAATGAGAGAACACAGGCTGATATCCTTAATAAGAGGTACACGTCCTGATTTTAATTTAGGATTTGCTGCCAGCATTAAGAAGTTATAACGTATTTCTGCAATTGGAAAACCAGAGAAAAGATGCTATTGGTGTCTGTTCATGAACAACTTGAGTACAGCTGGAGGATTTGATAAACATAGAATTACTGAAAATTGAGGATAAAATCTACAAGTGGATCAAGTTTTTTGTTTTTGGTTTGGTTTGGTTTGGTTTTGGTTTTGGTTTTTCGAAGCAGGGTTTTCCTGTAGCTTTGGAGTATGTCCTGGAACTAGTTCTTGTAGACCAGGCTGGCCTCGAACTCACAGAGATACAACTTCCTCTGCCCCCTGAGTGCTGGTAAAGGTGTGCATCACCACTGCTGGCAAGTGGCTCAAGTTTTATGTCTAAAGATTCCAAAGCCATGGATATGTAAGTGACAGTGAGCAGAAGAAAATCTGCCACATTGCTGGATACACAAACATAAGCCATTTCTGGTACTTAGCAAGCCTTTTCCACAGTGAGGGTTCCTGCCTTTGTAGGGAGAATTCTGGTTTCCTGGTGATTTGCTTGTTCTGAGTGATTCCTCAGTATTCCTTACACCACCTCTTTTCTTCCAAAAAATCAGCTTTGATGAAAGAAGGGGTTTGTGTCACAGTTCATCTTCCAGATTTTTCTTTCTGAAGATGTAACTGTTTGACTTCTCCTGAATTACCCTTGTCCCCTAAACACCTTTTTCAGCCCTGAGATAAAAATACTTGGAGATTGGGTTTCCATAGATGATTTTAGAATGCATCTTGTTACCCTGAACTTAGAAAATATTAAGGGAATATAATTTCCAGCAGAGCTGAAATATCATTATTGGATCCTCCCATCTTCCATATTTACCATATAAAATTATGGGACAGATCGAAAATTTCTGTAGAATCTGTAATTTTTTTCTCAAGATGTGTCCATACTGGGCAGTGCTAAGACAAACTGGTGTGTACATAGTTGGATCATTGTAGAAGAAGGGACTGAAACATTGTAAGAATCAGAGACAGCTGGTGAGTATCATGAAATTATCCTCTAGATGCAGTAGGGCAGCTTTATATATGGACTCAAAGCAAGTGTTATAGCATGAGCAAAACCCTTGTAAGTCAGAAAAACTCCAAGCATAGAGAGAGGAAGTGGACACAACCTCTATCTGAGGAACTATTGGCAATTGATAGTGTCTAGGAAAGGAAGAGTCAGTTTTCTCTAACACTATTGTCTCTTGTAAGTGGACCACACTCCAATGGAAGACCAAACATTTAAGAATATATGGGCAGCACAAGTTGGACTTGATGGGTGAAAAAAATAAGAGGACACTTATTTGTTTGGTGCACAAAGAAGAGAAGTTGTGTTTGAGAAGAGTAAGGAGGAGGCAAATATGATCTCAAAACACTGCACAAAATCTCAAAGGATAAACGTAATAATAAAAAGGTTAATGATAATGTATATGAGCATCCTGTATGTATGACTGTAATAATGAAATTCTTTATATTATACACTAAGCTGTTGCATGAGGAGGGTGGCCCTTTGTTTGTCTCGGCCACCCAGCCAGCTTATTCCCAAAATAAGATATAATGATATAATTTTGGCACCAATAACTCCATCTCCAGACAAGAAGAAAGGGCTTTTCCCAACCCAGTATTCACCTTTTAGTCTGGCCCATGGTTTGTCCTCCTTCCTAAGTGCCTACTCCACATAAAGTTACGTGTGCTGCCTGCCAAAAAATTAGGGCAGTGTAAAAGGGATCAAAATCCAAAATTTTTAACATATGCATTAAACCAAACACTTTACAACATGTGTCAAACTTTACCCATTATCTATAAGCAGTTACAAATATCATTAGCTCAAATTCAGTGGGAGTACAATGACATACATTCTTGTTATCAAATACCACCAGTTCCAGCCTCTGGGCAACAGTCACAGGAACCCCCAATTTTCCCCCTTCTTAAGTGAAGAGAGGTTAATATTTTAATTAAAATGAGTTCTGTGTCCCAAAGTTTAAAGCAGTCTGATGTTTAGTCTGCAACTCAGCTCCAAAGCAGACCAGAGTTCAAGCTGTAGAAGCAGTTTAGCATTTGTGCTCCTGGACAGGTGGGGTAGCCAGGGTGAGGCGAGCTGGATTCAGGTACATGAAGCACATCATGGCCCTTATGTCAGCCGGGTCTCCCTGGACTCTGGGGGCTGGATGACACCATGCAGAGTGGTGTAGCTGGTTTTGTCAGCAGGCACTCCTTTCCTTGGGGGTAGGGAAGACCGGACCAAGGATCTCTCCTCAATCACCTCTGGAAGTCTGGAACTCCTCTGTGTCCGCAGCCTCGACATCACGTTCAGATTTCATTTTCTATCTGTGAAAAAAGGACAAACACATCCTCGACCCCAAATATATATAGGTCGGGTTTTTTCATGATGCATTGCGAGGGCTTTTTCACCTTGTCTTAGCAAAGGTCAGCTTGGTGTCAACAAGCCAGATCCGTTTGCATCAGGATATGCTGGCAACTTTTATGAGTTGCTTTGAAGGAGCCTTGTTATGCTCCATAATTTTTATTATAATTAGCCATATATGCAGTTCCTCCATTGGAAGAGCCAATTGTAAAATTTAGCATAAAATCCTTTAAGGGATTTTTGCTATAACTTTAGCAAAATACAGGTGCATAAATTGTAGCAATGATCTGGGAAAAGACCATTGTTTTTGGGCTTTGAATTTAGTAAAGGCAAATATCCAGGAATCCATCTTAAAATTATCAATGAGTCTACTGTTTAGTATAAGAAACCTTGATCATAGTCAAAATTTTGTTAAACCATTTTCCAGATTCTATCCTGTCCTTTTATATCAGACAGGCTACTGGCTTAAATTAAGAGCTTAATATCTTAACTAACAAAACTGATAAGATTTAGCCATAAGCCTCATTTTTATAAAACTGTTGTAGAATAAGTTTTACATTTAATATACACACTTACCATAGCTGAATTATAATTAATATACTGTATTTGTTGATTATCGTATATTTTATCTGTTGATTTATACTTTACCTGCTTGAGTACCTGTTAGGCAGCTGTTTTAAGCTCTCTATTGGAAACTGTTTTTTGTAAGAATTTTACCTAGCAGCTCAAGGTCTCCCATAAGAATATTATCACTAGAGCTTTAACCATTGAACATCCAACCAAAAGTTTGTAAGCTATCCTTTTTTTTTAGTTTTTTTTTATATTGGAAAAAATAAATTTCTGCCTCCTCCCTGCCTCCCATTTCCTCCCCCTCCTCCCACCTCCTCCCCCTCCCCCTCCTCCCCTCCATATCCAGACTGAAGAGCAGTCAGGCTTCCCTGCCCTGTGGAAAGTTCAAAGTCCTCCCCCCCTCAATCCTGGTCTAGAAAGGTGATCATCCAAACTGGCTAGGCTCGCACAAAGCCAGGACATGAAGTAGGATCAAAACCCGGTGCCATTGTTCTTGCCTTGTCAGCAGCCCTCATTGTCTGCCAAATTCAAGGAGTCCGGTTTTATCCCATGCTTTTTCAGTCACTGTCCAGCTGGCCTTGGTGGGCTCCCAATGGATCAGCCCAACTGTCTCTGTGGGTGGGTGCATCCCTTGTGGTCCTGAAATCTTTGCTCGTATTCTCCCTCCTTCTATTCCTCATTGGAACATTGGGAGCTCAGTCCGGTGCTCCAGTGTGGGTCTCTGTCTCTATCTCCATCCTTCGTCAGATGAAGGTTCTTTATTTATGTCTAGAAACCAATTATGAGTGAGTACATCCCATGTTCATCTTTTTGGGTCTGTGTTACCTCACTCAGGATAGTGTTTTCTATTTCCATCCATTTGCATGCAAAATTCACGAAGTCATTGTTTTTTACCGCTGAGTAGTATTCTAATGTGTATATGTTGACTTTGGTAGCAAATAAAGGGGCTGTGCAATTCTGAAAGACATTGTAACTGATATTTGCTCTTTTAAACCTCCTACTTGATGCTTCAATAGAATAAATTTCTAGATAACTGATTACGTACTCTTCCTTGATATTTGTCATATGCCACTTAAGAAACAACCCATACTTCTTAGTGCCTTATAAAATTATTTATTTCTGGTAACACACAAATCTAGATACAATGTGAAAAATCCTCATGTTTCCACATACATATGTAAGTACAGTAGTGCACAGATAAGTGTGCAAGTGCACACAAAGGAAAACACTGGTATTTGATACCACTCAGAACCCCACTGATAGATTGATTGATCATATTAAATTTCACAAAGCATTTTATAAGACACATAAAAAGCCCCAAGCTTCCAAAGAAATAAAGGATGGGGATAAAGAATATAGGAAAGCCAAGTAATTGCCCTACATCATAAAAAGGATCTGAAAGCTTATAAAATATCTGAATGCTTAAAAAACACATTAAGCACTTTGGGCAGGAGCCATTTTGCAAATTCAGAAACAGGAATCAAACAGGCAGTGCTCTAGCAAGGCCTCACAGTCTGGGTTCTTGGGTCAAGAGGGACAAGCAATCCAGATGTCCAGAAGGCAGTGAACCAGAGCTAGCAGGCTGAGGTGGCATTGTGGGGCTGGCCAGCTGCAGTCCCCTCTCTCCAGCAGGACCTAAAGACAGAAAAACAAAGACCAGAGTCAGATCACATACATGATACTCTCCCTCAGCTCTCTCTTCACCTTTGTTGGGTCTCAAACAATCTCAGATTTGTCAGAGAGACCAGGAATATACCAATCCCCATCAGACCTCCTTATCTCTGGTATTTGCTCTACCATCCCTCAGGTACAGCCAGCAATCTCTTTTGGTCAAACCTGGGATTTCTAGATATGATCCTCACTGAAGAAATTCTCTATCTCCTCACCCCACAGATTTGCTGGCCTAGCCTACATTACCCACTCTGCTAGACCTCAGTGACAATCTCTCTATAGTTTCATTAATTGCCTTTTGTTCCAGCATGTCCACCCAGAGTGGCTTCCCACCCACAAGACGATATCCATTGGTGTTTTTGTCTCAGTAGTGCCCAGACTCCACCTCAGCCTCCCCAACCATGTAATACTCCTCTGATCTCAGGAAGCCCTTCCTGTTTGGATTGACCACTGAAATTCACTGGTAAAATTCTACCTGATAAGGCTGTTCAGGCTCTGTATCTACATTGGAAATGCTTTCAAGTGGCCATCATTATCTCGTTTCCATGCCAGACCCTTATCCTCTGTGCATGTTCTACTGGTTCTTCTCAGTCTACAGTGGACTGGGACACAGCCATGCATTGGGAACCATTATATCCAGTTCTATTCCTTCTACTTGATATGCTGCTTCCCTGGAGTAAGATTTTGCTATCTCAGGGACCTCAGTCTACCTGTGTCTTGATGTCAGGGCACTGGGCAATTTTTATAGAGCAAAACATTTTAGTGACCTGAAGATTCACTGAGTAACCCCTAGGCACCATCGCTCAAGTCAGCCTTAGGAACTTGAGTGCTTGGCTCCAAGGTAGTTAAAAACACCAACTCTGGGTTTCTAGATAGCTACTAAGAACTCATCTCACAGCTTTCTGTCTGCCAAATATTCTATATACCTGGTACACCACAGGGCTGGTGACGTGTCTGCGAAGAATTTTTCAGAGTCATCAGAGCTACAGCAGCCTCCAGCATCTCCTGCCACTCCAAGGAAGCAGAAACTGAAGCCTGGTTGGAGGCACTGGGGCCTGCAGAAGAAAGGGTGAGAAAATGAAGACTAGGGAAATGTGTGTCCTCTTCTATGATAAGTAACCCTCCAGCACCTGCTGCCCCAGATGCCCCCACTCTGCCCAGTCTACTTGTGTTCACATCTCCAAAACTTATTTCCTCCCATTGTTCTGAATCCCGTGTCTTTACCAGGACCTGTGACTGCAGTAGCATAGGGTCGGTAGTGGCACAGGGCTGAAGCATCAGGCTTGGGCACCTGTAAGAAGAGGAAGGGCCAAGGTATTAAAAGTTCTCATGAAGCCTGGTAGTGGTGGCACACACATTTAATCCCAGCACTTGGGAGGCAGAGGCAGGCAGATCTCTGTGAGTTCAAGGCCAGCCTAGTCTACAAGAGCTAGTTCTATGACAGGCTCCAAAAGCTACTGATAAACCCGATCTCAACCACACCCCCCCAAAGAAAGGTTCTCATAGAAATACCCTACCAGTAGACAGAGTAGCAGGAATCTGCAATACTGGAGATTTGGGAATCCAAATGATTGCATGGATATTTAACCTTGTGCTTTGGGCAAGCCCTTCTATTGGCCGACTCATTTTCAGCATCCTTTTACCTGCATCCCAGAAACAATAGTTTATACTGGCTTTTTCCTCCCAGGGCTAGAGTGAAATGATGATGATGAATCATAGTGTTTATGTTTTAGTCTGAAAGCAGCTGAAGGCATTGTGAGTACCATCCTTTTTCAGTGGCTGCACCTTGCCCCCACTTTACCCAATTAGCTCTGGCCACGAAAGATAATTCAGGTTCACTGTCCTTTGGATAGACCCTGAGGCCCTGTGAAACCTCCTTACAAATCTCCCAGATTTCAGCAGGACCTTCCTTCCCTATCTGTCAAAAAGTAATAATATTCTCAACACTTTGAAGACCTACTATGTGGTAGACCTTGTGTTAGTTCTCTTTTCAATGGTATAGATATAGACTATGTCCACCAACATGCTTGCTGGGAAATGGAGACTTGGAAAACTACTTGTGCAGATCCTCTTGGATAGAAAGTGCCAATGCTGAAAGTTTTCTACCCTTGCTAATTTCTCCTTCCCTTGTTCCTTTACCTCCTTCTTCCTATTGTCATTCTCCTGCTGCTAACACCCATGGCACTTAACACAAAGTTGGAAATCCCCAAACACAGTACATTCTATGTTCCTTGTCCTACTCACATGCTCGGCATGGTAGAGAGCCCATGGAGCTCCTGAAAGGGAAACTGCCAGTTGTTGCCCCGTGGCCTCTGGAGTATATGGCATAGATGTTAGTTCTGGGGGCTGACTCAGCGGCACAGGCCCCTTAGAGCTCTCCTGAAGAGGCAGAGATCAAAGATAAGGATCAGACACCCAGTTGTTCATGGAAAGATTAAGAATGAGTATAGTTTGGATGAAAATAAGAACACAGAATTCCAAGCTGTGGAACCCTTGAAGACCATCCAACCTTACATTTTACTCTGATTTGAGAACACTGAGGTCCAGAGAGAAGTGATTTTTCCAGTGCCACAAGAGGAGTAGGTCATAGGGTTAGAAATGGAAACTGTCTTTGGGATATACTGGAAAGGGTCTGGGCAATGGCTGATAGGAAAATTCCCTTGGGCAACAGACTCTTCTTACCTCCTGGGTTGCTGCGTCAACCTTGACCTGGAGCTGATGCATAGTGTTCTTTCCAGCTATAAAATAATGGTCACACAGGGTTGAGACTTCCTCCCCTCCCGTCCCCTTTCTAAAATACCCCACACCTATACTAAAATCTCATGTCATTACTGATCTTTCTGCTCCCCTAATGCCTTGCCAAATCCATTCCTTCCTGTAAACACGTTGGCACCTGACAATGATTTTTTTTTATACATCAGAGAGTTGTTGCTGAAGGTTACACTGCAAGTCGGTGATGGGACTGGTTAAAAATACAAGTTCAGGGACCCTATCTAGTGAAAGACACTTACTGCAAACTCCTTCTTCCATAGTCAATTTTTGACATGCATGTGTGCATTTAGAGGCAGCCGCCATCATCATCCTTCTCTGTCTCCGAACTAGGCGTCTCTTTATCTGTTTCTTCTTGAAGGCACTCACAACAGACAGAGGCCTTGGTGTAGTTCCCTAAAACAGGGGGATTTGTAGACCTAACATTAGTTACATACAGAAGAGGTCTCCCAGACACTATACATAGGAAAAGAAAGCACGATTTTGACATTCCTAAGACTTGAAGAGGCACAATACTTTTATCCCTTATTTGGACAAGCAATCCACTGCTGTGTTGGGACTAAGTTGAATCTATCAAGTTTCCCCAGCCACTGTGACTTGCCTCACTGAAATGTCATACTTTATTCATTGACTCAACACATGCCTCAATCATCACTGGTATTAATTACGTCCAATGAACAAATGCCAAAGCAATCTGACAATAGCTTTTTTAGAAAGTAAAAGAAAGAACTTCCCTACTTATTTAATGTGTTCAACATTACTTCCATGAAGAAATAAAAGATGCCACAGGTAGTATTACTGACCGATATTCCTCATGAACATAGATGCAAACCTCTCTCATGAAATTTTAGCAGTTTGATTTAAAGAATGTATGAAAACATCCAACATCAAACATAGCTTACCCTAGAAATGCAAGATGACTTTCATTTAAATGGGCTAGAGTGAGACCTTGTCTCAAAAAGACCCACCAATGAATTTTACTGTATTAGTGGTATAAAATAAAACGACAGAAGTTACCAAGATGTATAACAGAAAAGATATTTAACAACATAAAAGTCCTCTCATGATAAATATCAGATTAAAAAGTTGGCATTGTAGGGGCACAAGGACATAGCCTCAATCCAATAAAATGCATCTACAAAAAAATCCATTGCTAGAAATATACTTACTGGTGAAAAGGTAAATAATTCTTTTCATTAACTTTATAGTCTTATTATCTTATAATTTTTATTTAGCATTCAAAATGATGGATGAATTCTGACATTTTCACATGGTTAGCACTGTGCTTTACTCATATATCCCTCCATTGCACTCACGTGCTCATCTTCCACCCAGTCCTCTTCTTACCCCAAACAGTTCCTCTTCACTTTCATATTATGTATGTGCACATGCACACACACACATACATGTATACACATACAATTGAATGAAGACTCTATACATGAGAAGAAATATATTCATCTTTATTTTTCCTCTCTTGTTCCTACCACACTTTAGTTTCTTTTCTTTCTCTAAATGTTGTCTCTTTAACTTTGATGTATGTATGTCTATATACATGTCCACATTGATTAGATTGTATGGATGAAAAAGAAAACATGTGAGTGTTGAAAAGTCAGATTACTCCATCCAAAAATCAGATATGAGCTCGAATGTTCCTCTCTATCATCAAATTAAACCATATGCATACATTAAACTTTAGGCCATAGCTGTACATAGAAACAAAAAAAGCCTCAAAATAAATTAAAAAGGCATACAGATTGCAAAGGAGGAAGTAAAGAATGCCATTTGGTTATATATTTTGTATATTTTTATTAATTCTTTGAGAATTTTATATATGCAAGCAATGTATTTTGATAATACTCTACCTGAATCCTCCCCAGTCCCTCTCAGACCCATCCCAGCCATGTCCCCTTTTTTGTGTACTTTATCAACCCTGTGAGACATCAATACAATGAGTTTTTTAAAATATTCAGACCCCACTCCTCCCTTAACTCTTCCTATGTTCCCATCTACCTTTCCACCCCTCCAAACTCTGTGTCCTCTCTTGTTTTTTCTTCTAATAATCCACTGAAACAAATGTGCAATCCTGGGTGTAGATTAACCACAGAGCATGACAGACTAAGGCCACACTTTAAGAAAAGTCAATTCTCACCAACCCCAAATCTATCAACTGTCCATAACTTTTCAAGGAGGTGTGCAGACTCATGACCCCCTCTCCCAACCATGCTTGATTATTGACTAACTTGATGGTCTGCAGCTTATGTGCTACAAGTTCAAAAGTAAGTGATTCTGTGATAAGCAGAAGACATTGTCAGTCCTGGTTTTCCCTGACTTTGAGTCTTATACTATCCTTGCCTTCTCTTTACAAAGTTCCCTGAATCTTGGTGGAGCTGGGGTGGGGTAGACCAGAGTAGAGAAGGAGTGGAGGGAGAGGGGATCATATGACACAGATATCCCTCATTTGTGGCTAAACACTCTACAGTCAATGTTTTCTGCATTTTTGTCTAATTATGAGCTGTTTTAGTTAATTGCATTTCCATTAAACAAAAACACCTCTGGATTATCTTCACATTAAAGAAGTGACATATTTGATACAAGAAATACTCCTCTATTCCTCATGTAGGAGTGTCTTCTGGCTTGTGTTGATTTCATTGGTTAAATAAAGAAAGTGCCTGTGGCTTTTGATAGGGCAGGAAGTTTGGTAGGTGAAGTAGACAGTACAGAATGCTGTGCAGAAAGCAGAGTCAGGCAGAGGCCATGAAGCTCCAGCCTAAGATGGGCGTGGGTTAGAATCTACCTGGTAATCCACCACATCAAAGGTGCTACGCGAATGCTTTAGAAATGGGTATAATCAAGATATGAGAATTAGCCAATAAGAGGCTGGAAATAATGGACCAGGCAATGTTTAAATGAATATAGATTCTGTATTTATTGTTTCTGGGGCTAAGCGCTTTTGATGCAGGAGCCGGACAAACAAAAGCAGGCCTGCTCACCCTCATCACAACATATTCCAGACAAAAATCGTCTCTAAATATTTGGAAACTCTGTATAAAGTATTTGAATAAAAGCAAAAAAAGTATGTAAAACCTCAATACAAATTCATTATTTTAGAAGCAATAAAAGAGATTTTTTTCTGCAATTTGGAGACCGAAAGGGTTTTAAATAAGACATCTACAAAAAACTCACCATGTACCCGAAGACTTTGGCATTTTCAGTTCTACCTGCAGAACTTCATTCAGCCTGATGAGCTGGCCAGATTGAAGGTGAAACGCAGAAGAAGAAACAGAAAGTTCTGGGGGCGGGAGTTAGGACGAAGGCCATGCTCCAGAAATGTATCTACTGGTTGAGCACAATGTACTGGACTGAAGCAGGGAGGAACCATGGGCAGTAACAATGGGGCTTAGGGCCGTGGAGGGGTGGAGATTAGGGCTATGCAGGGAGCAGGTCTCAGTTCCACAGCCAGCACAGTGGGGACCTCAGTAGAACTGTGGATAAATGTCCTGAGTGGGGCGTCACACTCTAGGAAGATGATATCCTTTCCCTTCTTTCCACACCCTGGGCAGGTGAGCTTCATGTTCATGTGATCTGGAACATCCTCCAGGGGTACTGGGGTTCTTCAGGCCAGGGCTCCCAACTTCTCCATCCTCAGCACCTCAACTAGTAGTGCAGATACACATCACAGTATCCACATGAGGTAATGGACAGGAGTCATGAGGGACCGCCAACATGAAGTCTCAACTCTCTTTTTCAGACTGTGGCAAACCCGCAACAATACTTCCAGGAAGGTACTGTCTTTGCTCACAACATGGAGAACTCATCCAATGGACCAAGAAACCGGGAAGGCTGCTCCTCCGAGAATGCCCTAGAAGGGTCGGTTCCAGAGAGCCCTGGCACGTGTGTCCAAGTTCTTCAGGTGAGGGCTCTGAGCCAGCCTGCCTCTTACCACTCACAGCAAGCAGCAATGAGTCTCTCCCTCTCCCCTAGAAAAACACCCCAGCCCTCCCCTCCATTCCCAAAGGGCTTCTGTGGGTCCACTTGTCTCTCTGTTTCCTTCTCAGGAGAGGCCGCTGGACAGATAAAGGCTGAGTCCACTGGGGTCTGAGAACGGGGCCATGGCCTTCTGCTGCCCAGGCCCTTACTCTCCTGAGAATCTTGTTCAGTGCCGTTGAAATAAAGGCCGTCATGTTTTACACTGTTTTGACTTCTTTATATTTTATTTATATTTTTGTACTGACATCAACTTAAGATGTGCTGGGGATGATGTCTTGGTGATGGGGGTGGGATATCTTGGAGGGGAGAGCAAGTGTCTTTCTGAGTTCTCCTAGGACATCAGGTTCCCCCTTGGAGGCAAAGATACTTGCTCCGGTCTTTGTAGCAAAGCAGTCTCACTCAGAACTGTTTCTTTCTCACAGCTGGCACCTCTGACCCCCATACTTCCATACATTCAGGAGGAGCAGCTTGCAGGCCTCTCCCCTTGTAGTCTATGCAGACTTCATGGCCGAGAAGTCTTAAGCAGAGATTATGGGAGAGGGACACATACACAAGGAATATGTGGAGCCTTTAAAAGGGCTTTAGACTTTGTGCTCACAAACAACACCCAAGCACTCACAGCTCCTCGGGAAAAAAACAGGGTCCAAAAAACAGCCTTGTTTGTCTCTACTACACAAGGTCACTCTCTACCTTATGAGGGTTTCTTGTCTTCCTAGGGCGACAAGGACTGAAACATTTATCCCAGGGCAAGGCTGCATTGAGGATAAATACAACTCATCTTTACCCTTAGGCAGTTTTACTGACGTATAAAATTTATTTTCGCTGCAGGAGGACATAATTAGTACACAGAAAACAGAAAAACCCCCCTTCAAGTGACAGTCTCCTGTATGCTTCAAAGTAATGGAGTAAAAAATGCTTGACCAGGACCAGCTGTAAGAAACCATTGTCCTTCCTTGCTGAGAAGGGGTGAGTCCTTCCTTGCTGAGAGAAGGAGGGGCTTCTCAGAGGCCAGAAAGTGTACAGGGAGACAAAAGAATTTCAAGCCTCAAGTCCTTCTTCTCTACTTCTGTAGGACAGCAGGGTGGGACCCACAGATAGAGAATAGTTGGAGTTTGTATTGGTTATGTTTTTCATTGCTTTCAAAAATAGCTCACAGAAAGAATATATTTTAGCTCACAGATTAAAAGGGTCTAATCCAGGCTGGAGGGGAATGTGGAAGACGTCACAGTGGCAGGGGCAGGCAGCCGAGGCTCCAGAGCTCCCAAGAGAAAGACAGTCTGCCCAGAGGTTATGCCTTCTGAGTTTGTCCACCTCTCCATGTCCATGTGTGTGAGAGAGAACAGGGGGAGGGGGTGAGAAGGGCGTGGAGAAGAAAGGGAGAAGAGACAGAAATGGAACAATGAAGGTCTATTAGAATAATTGGTGAAATTTGGTTCCTCTCAGTAGCTGAGCTAGAACCCAGAAGCAGAGGTGGATAAAGGCAGCTGGACAGATGCATAAGAAGCCTTCACATCTGTCCCTCCAACCAGACACAAACACATCCTGCCCAACACCTCCCAAGCTGACTAATTGTGACCACAGAACTAGCTGTCCACTGCCGACACAGGGCTCACTGGGATATTCAGCACTAGATTTTGTTTTCCAAATGATGTACCTCTGCTGCTGATCTCAGCTCTTGCCACAATCACCTAGCATGGTCCTTTTAGGTCAGCAGTCCTCAACCTGTGCGTCTCGACCCCTTGGAGGTTGCATAGCAAACATTCTACATACCACATGTTTACATTATGATTCATAACAGCAGCAAACTTGGAGTTATGAAGTAGAAAATAATTTTATGGTTGGGGTCACCACCAGGTGAGGAACTGTACTAAGGGATTACAACATAAGGAAGGTTGAGACACACAGTTCTAGGCTTTGGTGGCCCTGTGTCCTGCTTCCCACTTTACAGAACTACAGAGTCCAGACTTCCCTGGAGAAGATACTTGCCACTGCCCTCCCCAGTCACAAGTGACTGTCTGTACTCTCTCCAAGAACACTTTCTTCTCCTAGCCTGTGAACTAGGGCATGACCAGTTTAAGTTTTGCCACTTCTAAGGGCTCAGCGCTTGTTGGTTTTGAGCCCTGGGTTCTCACAGCTGTGTCGATGTATCCCCACCCACCCCCCAGCTTTCTCAAAAATAAAAAATCTCAAAATTAAAATTGTATGCTTTTGAGTTTCCAAGTATGTGAATCATTGTGACACAACTACCATCATCAAGCTAAATCCCATCAGTCACCCTCCAGAGTCACCATTATTCTTCTGTGGAGAAAGCATTTACGATCTTCCACCATGCACATTTCCTGTACACAGTGAAGTCGTAAACACATAGATGTTGAACATACATGTTTGATATATACCTAAATTTATAATTTTGTTTCATAAAGGAAGCAAAAGTAGAAAGTGTTAAAATGGTTAAATAAATTTTATAGAGCTAGCCCAGACTGTTTATAATACACTTAGTGATCACATTTACAACCTATACATACTTCAAAGCAGGATACCAAGGTATAGTATACATTATATACTTAAAATAAAAAATAAGTTTTTGCCGTTTGGTTGTCATTTATACCTCTATGTTCACATTGTCATCTGTATGCCAAATTCAGGTCACTGGCAAACACTATTGTATGCTTTCCTTATCTTGTGTTCTAATGAAATGGGCCCAACCCAAGCCATGCTTGTAGGCAACAGCATTTGGAAACTATAGTAGTAAGTCATTGCTGCCCAAGAACAGGCTGTCACAGACTAAGCCGCCCCTAACAGGCAAACCTCCTCCCTCCAGTACTAACGGCACATGTCCCTGTGGAGATGAACAGCTTACAATGAGTTGGTGGCAGTCATACATCTATCAGACAGAAACAGGCTAAGGCCCCCATGCTGCAGCCCATTAGGATCTGGATCCTGTCAACACCTGGCTCACCTTCAGTCCACCTATGAGATCACAGTCCGTGGGCATCTGACACCTTGATTACAAGTAGGTGTCAGAAAGGGTGAAAAGTGGAGGACCTAGACAAGTCATGCAGAATCCCCGACCCTAGAAACTCTGGGAGAATAACTTTTCTGTAATGCTGGTATATTTGGTTAGATGTACTACATGTCAGTCACTAGTGCTGAAGATAACAGGACTACCCGAGGGCTGGGACAGTGGGCAAGTGACAGTGGGACAGTGGGCAAGAGTCAGACTGGGAGAGTTTCATGTGGCTCAGAGGACACAGGGTGTGCACACCTCTCAGTCAGACTCAGGGTCAAGTCCCAGTTTTGGTATGAGTCATCTCTGCGACTTTGAAGAGGTCATGTGATGCTTTGGACTGGGTCAGTTCTTCCATGAACTTGACTGACACCACCTGGCAAGACCGGTTGAAATCCACACAATTGAACTATCTAAGGATGTATTTGGCATCTTCTTGACCTGAACCCAAAATTCTGCTTCTTGTCGTGGTTTCCATATGAGCTGGGAACTCTGTCCTTTTCTAAGGCCAGGCTGTTGGATGGATTAAGTACTATCAATGTCATGACTTTATGACTCCTTCAGGCTCCCCCAGGTCACAGATGATATGATCTGTGAACTGCAACTCAGGCAGCCACTCAGGTGTGCATTGAGTTAGCCTTTCTGTCATGACCCTTAGATGGTTCATTAAGAAAGCCCAACATCTACATGACTGTGTACATTCTTCACCAGCCTGTGGAGGCTTCTCTTCCATTGGGCATTTCCAAATGAAAGGATTCTATAAGAGACTTTACCTCTCACTCCACACACCATCAATCTACCCTTGGGAATCTACACAAGGGTCTCTAGTTTGCCTTCAATAGACACAGAGATCTTCCAATTATGCTCGCCCTAGGGGCCTTGGACTTATAATTCCCTCTGGACCCACCCTTTCCCTACAAGGACTTTCATTTGCTTTCTGGGTCTGCAATGCTCACAAGTAGCTGCAGGCTAATCTTCCCAGCACATAGCACAAAAGCAGTTGTTCTCTGGACAGGGGGCAGATCAGAGTGGATACATTTGCAAGCAATTCCGGGTGGTTGGAGGAGCCTTATCAAAAGCAGAATGAGGCCATGATGCTGATGCAGAGAGCAAATGTTTCTCTATCTCCCCCTGGAAGCCTGTCTTCTGCCCTCCCTTTCCATTCCTGCCTGTTTTGCTAGTCCTTCCCAATTCCCCTCCCACCGGCTTCTTTCCTCCCACAGCACTCCAGATATGCGGACATTTACTGCTTCTGCTCTGCCTGTGAGTGCATGCAGGAGTGCACACACCCAATCACACATAACATACTCTTTGTACAGCCATCGCTATTGCACACTGATGTGTGGCTTCTGTTAGGGACACTGCCGTAATTGCTATATTCAGACTCCACTCTAGGGAAGAGCTTTGTCTTGCTGATGTGGGGACAAGCAGTCCCTGTCTTAGGGCACCTTGTACTGACCAAATGAGGTGGTAATTATGTATCCACTAAATTGTGGGGCTCCTAGATTCTGCTCTGGAACATTAACGCATGCTCTCCCATTTGCTGCCCCCAACTCGAAGCCCAGACACCCACAGAGTAGATGTTGGACACTGAGTGTGCAGGTAGAGAGCTAATTCCTATACGGATTTTGGGCATTCGAGAAATGAGTCTGGGATAACCAAATTAACACAGGCCAATGTGATGAGGTTCTGAAGCTCCCTGCTCCTTTCAGCCCTCAAACACTGCATGAAAGAGGACTTTTAAAGGGAAAGGGCCACCCCTACCCATAACATGACTAAGGAGGAGGTGTCACTGGACAAACCAAAATCCCAGTAGGCAGCTAGGGTCTTAATAGAGTAAAGCTTCATAATAAGCAGCTCTCATCACTTTATCCCTGCCCAGCACACAGAAAGAGTTCCAGAATCCCCACTCCCCATTCCCCAGAGCAAGATGTCCCACCTATACCAGTTCAGTCCTGGCAGACTTGACAGAAAGCCACTGATTTTGGTGCCATACCTAGCTAAAAACACCCTCCTGCACTCTCCTTTTCATTAGGGACCTTTCACAGTCCCTTGGTTTCTGCACCCTGTGAGTTGCTAGGAGGCATGATTCATGTGTCACCACTAGTCACACTCATGGTGTTCTCATTTGACTCTCTTGCCTGTGATACCACATCTCTCTGTGACCTTGAACAAGGTGGTACAGTTTCCAGAGCTGACATTCAGTATCACATCTACAGTGAAACCTTTCATTTAGAGCTCTCTGAAATCCTGAACACTGAGGAAAGTTTACCATTTGGGGGGCTTTTTCGGAGGTGGAGTCAGGACTGAGGCAATGCCCAAGGGAGGGAACTGGGAATGAAAAATTTGCCGAATCATTCCACACTCTTTGGAAATATGCATGCCAGGGGCTGGGGTGAAGATTTAACCCAAAGAATCCAGAGGGCGCCAAGGCAAAATTGCATGCTACAGTCCTGCTCCTTAGGTGTAAGAGTCTCTATTTGGTGTGGTACAGAAGACATTGACAGGCATGCAGAGTGGCTAAGGCTTCGAACAAGTGGTAGGGTCAGAGTCCCAGAGGAGAGACCATTGGGGAAGGTATAGCCAGTTACAGTGAAGACCTGAGTAGTGCTTCTCAACAATGTTTTATTATTTATTCACATACACAGGCCTAGACAAAAACTGAAACATCTCATGTACCACAATGCAGATATTAAGTACAGGAGCACCCAGGCACATACACCATCACAAAACAAATGCATACCAAACCACGTAGAAACCCACCAATGGATGGGCCGTATTATCATATTACCTACAGAGCATACACTAAAAAGTGCTAGCCTCCAAAGGAACAAGGGATGGAGGTACAAAAACATACTATGTAGTCAAGGATCCACATTATGAAAATCAGTCTGAAAGCTTATGAAACGCCTGAACGTTGACAAAGCACATTTAAGCATTTCAGACAGCTATCGTGTAATTTATCAACTACTCAGTCCTTGAACAAACCTGCACCCCCTCCTCTGGGCCCTTAAGCTCAAGAGGGAGGTGCAGTCCAGATGCTCAGTAGATAGCAAGAGGTCGCCTGCCTTGGATCCCAGACACAAGGATGGGCTGGGAGGTTTCACTGCTCCAACTCATGCAAGACCTGAAGGGAGAAAGGATGGGATGAGGACCACTTAAGGATCACAAATCCCCGAATCCCTTTCCTGACTCATACCCCTTTCTTCTTTGTCTCCTACAGTTGAAGATTTGTCACTGACACAAGTGGACAGACATATTCCCGCCTGGATTCCCCACGTCCAGCCTCACATTCCCTGATTCCTCCATCACAGACCAAAACCTACTCCAGTCAAGCCCATGGTCTCTAAATATAGCCTTCCTGATGTCAGGAAAGCTCTTTGGATTTCCATTATCCAGGCCTCCTGGCCTAGATGTGCATGCACAGGTGTGTGTGTGTGTGTGTGTGTGTGTGTGTGTGTGTGTGTGTGTGTGTGGACAGAGAGGTGGAAGAGAAAGAAATAGAGTAGAGGAGGGGGAACACACATGGGTGTTTCTTAGTAAGTGCTTGTATGGGAAAGTCAGAGGATGGCCTGGGGTATCTGACTTTCCCTTCCTGTTTACAGTTGCTTTGAGACCTGTTTGAGGGCTCTAATGGAAACATGGTGGTTTAAATGAGGCAAATAATAGCCTCTAAATATTTTCCTTCTGTGGTTCCTCACCATGTTTTAGGATGCTTGACTTTAAAACTGCTGTTTGAGGTGCTGACTTGAAGCCTGTGAAAAACTGTCAGAGGAGTTTTAGCTTGGGATTAGGGCGGTACTCCTGACACTTGAGAAGATGCTCTAGACATACTTCTGCCATTTTTCGCTCCATATCTTCGTGAAGCAGCATCCTCGGCTGAGACTATATAAATAAAAGGTACCAATCCACTCTGAAGAATGTGGAAAATACTTTGTGCCCCAGAGTGTCCAATTCTGGGTTAAG
The DNA here is from genome assembly GCA_902806775.1 of Microtus agrestis. Classification (NCBI taxonomy): domain Eukaryota; kingdom Metazoa; phylum Chordata; class Mammalia; order Rodentia; family Cricetidae; genus Microtus; species Microtus agrestis. Next base: position 5,411 of record CADCXT010002672.1, on the reverse strand, counting down.
ATTTAACTCTCTGGGCAAAATTAAACAAGCACCTCCACTTCCTTGGCATTCACATTTTTCTTTAGTAAATGGGAAATTACATGTACTCCAAGGATTAGTACTGAATTAAGTTTCTTTACAGTTTATTGTCTGTGAATGTTTGGTTTGTATGTCTATCCTTCGTGCCTATATACGTGGGTCCAGTAAACGTTTCTTCAGTTGGAATGGGGTTTCCAGACAGGAAGCTTCAAGAAGCCCTGGCCTAGGATTCCTCTCCCACCATTGCCAGGGCCCTGTGATGAGCCAGCCACCTCTGCAACTTTATCCTGACCCTTCCATTCCAGCAGGATTTTCTGGGGTAGCTTCTGCCTACACTCTCTAGGCCCCATTTGCCTCTGTACTCGACAGTGTCCAGCCTTGCTTTCCAGAGACACTAGAGGTTTAGTTGGCTTCTCAGCTTATGAGGCCCTTGCCCTCTGGGTGGGCCATTTGAGATTTGGTGGCAAAATACACCTTGAGCAGGAACACAGGCTGCACATCTGGACGGAGACTCCCCCGAGACCAGAGACTATATCTCCTTCCACTTATGTCTTCTACAGACCACTAAGGTGTGTAGTACAATGGGCACATGGGGCCGGAGTGAGGAAGCAGGATCCTGGCTCATTGTATGTCATCCATGTAACATGCGGCCTGCCCTGGGGCAAGTGCCTGCAACCCCCAAGAGCCTAGGTCTCCTTCTCTCTCTGGACATCAGGACACCAGCCACTTGCTGCTGAGCACAAACTAGAGGAGCTGATCATGCTCTGAGCAATCCTCAAGTGCCCTCTCTGAAGTCTGCACCAGAAGTCTGGGGTGCCCAGTCCCAAAGTCATTCAAACTACCAACTTACCCCCATGTGCCCAGCTATGACCAACTTGCCACAGAGCCTCCCAATCTCCCACCCATTTCCACCCCATGGTCCTCTTTAAGAAGCCAGCTACCTGGTTAGCTGTGGGTCTGGCGCCAGGTCCAAGAAGAGTTCTTCAGAGTAATCAGGGCTGCAGCAGCCTGCAGTATCTCCTCACACTCGAAGGTGGCAGAAACCGAGGCCTGGTCAGAGGTAACGGGCCCCTGTAAAGAAACGGGTGTGAGGAGAACAGGAGCTGGGCACCCACCACCTCTTCTCAGAAGTACAAATGCCCTTCCAGTGGCCAGCTGCTCCCAACCCCAAGGTGGTCTCCTCGACACATCCACTCAGCTCCTCCTGCCCAACATTCTGGAGCCCAAACTTCTCTGCAGGGACCTGTGTCTCTGGTGGATGATACTCCATGGAGGAACACGGCAGGGAGGTCTGATCCACGCATCTGGAAAGAAGAGGTGAGGGGATTAAACACTTGGATGGGTGGGCAGCACCGATCCATTGACACTGATAAGGCTTCTGCAGTATGAGAAGGTAGGAGTCCAAAGGACTGTGGAGAACTTGGACCCCATGGCTTGGGCATGTCCTTTGTCCTGCACAGCCTGTTTTCCTTTCCACACCCCGTCTGACACGTTTTTTTCTAAGACATTAATTGTCACAAGCCCCTTTTAATTCTCTCCCAGATACACATTGAGGAAGACATCAGGGATCCACCAGTTTTTGCATTATAATCTAAAAAGTCCCTGCAGAGATATGGTGGCCTCCTGTTTTCAGGGACTGGTTCTTGCCAGCATTTGGCCCAGCCACCACAGCACTTCCAGGAGGCTTACTTGCTGGCCTTTGGACTTTCCCTTGGGCCTCTGTGGCCCTCGCCAACATGACCCTAGTTTTCACCAGGACCTTCTGTCTCACCCATCTGTAGCCATGTGGAGAAACAGTGCCCACGTGTTGAAGGCCCACTGAGTGGCAGGCCTTGTGCTGGTGCTTTCTTCAGTGCGCGAGGTATAGGATGCTTTGGACAAACTGTCCACTGGGAAATGGATGCTTGGAAAATAGAGCCACTCCGGAGTAGGAGCTGTCAAATCAGGAGAGGACCCTGTCCTTGCCCGCACAGCCTGACACGCAGCCTTCTCCTTCCCACAATCATCCCCTTCCTGCTTCTCCTACTGCAGCAATCCAGACACAGCCGGCTCCATGGTCCCTCTCTACTCACGGGTTGGACAAGGCAAAAGCCTCCTGGAGCAACATGGAAGGCAAAGCAATCAATTGCTGGCCCAAGGTCGTTGTCATGTAGGGTGCAGGTGAAAATGCTGGGGGCCAGCAGACGGATGGAGGCCCTTGGGAGCTCTCCTGCAGAGACAGGGAGAACAGGGATTGGGATCCAGGCCAGCCAGGAAAATAAGGTCTGGGCATATTTTAGGCTGAGGGCAGGAACCCAGAATGTCAGGGCTCTGAAGAGCCTGCAGAACCCCCCTCCAATCTCAGCATGGTCGACTGGCACTGAGGAGACTGAGGCCCAAGCGGAAGTGCCCTTTCCCAGGGTCACACACAAGGCTGTGTGCTGAGCAAGTGGTAGAGGTGGAAGCCCTGACTTTAAGACACAGCTGAAAGGGACTTGACAGTGAAAGGCAGGAGCCATCCACTCTAGCAACAGATTCTCCTTACCTCCTGGGGGCTTCTGAGGGGCAAGACTTCAGGCTGGCATGCAGTGTTCTCATTGTCAGCTGTAAAAAGTTCACCAATTCCTCCCTGCTGGGTGCCCGCCAGCCTCTCCCACAGATACTCAAGATCCTCACCCCCATTCTGAGAGCTCCTCACAATGGACCCGCTCAAAGAGCCCACCCCAAATCTCTGCTTCCTGCCAACTAGTGCTGTTATCATTGACACCATGTCTTCTACCTGGGGCACTGAGGTCCAGGGTGCACTAGCTCATGGTCACACTGCAGTTCTCAGACAGACAGGGCTGGCTACATAGTTGCTCATGCTGCACTTCCCTCCAATCAAACCCAGGCTCCCTCCCCAGCCAAGGACACTCACTGTGACCTCTTGCTTTGGCAGAGGACTTCTTGCCCTGACAGAGGCGTTTGCCGGCTACAGCCTTAGTCGTCCTTGGTGGTTGAATCTGTCTTCTCTTTAGCAGTGCACCACGCACCCTTTTCTCAGAACCCAGAGCAGGCAGGGCCTCGCTGTGCTCCCTACAGTAGGGGTATGGAGGACTCCTATTAGTTTTGTGCAAAGGGGTCTGACCGCCTCCCAAACTCACACAGGATACCCAAAAGGAGGCAGCACACCTGAGACACTCAAAGACCTGAGACTGTGAGGGGTGGAATTCTCACCCGGTCTGAGTCCTGGTGCCACCACTGGCACCTCTGCCTCTGCCAGGGCGGCTTGCATGTCCTCTGAGGCCAGGTTCAATTCCCAGTGGGGCTCCTGTCTCATTCCCCGTGTTACATTCCAAGTTGGAGGGCCAGAAGCAAACATTCACTTGATTGCTTTGATCCATGGTTCTGGGGTGAAGAGCAGAAATGCCACTGTACTCCCACGGCCACTGCGTCTCCATGAGTATCCCCCCATGATGCTATATCCCAGTGTGCAGAGAGAGCCTGACCCTCTCCCCAGCCTATACACCAACTCACGAGGAGGAGGGTTACTCACCTGGCCTGGGTCCTGGTGGCACATCTGTGGCCTCTGCCACGGTGTCTCGCACGTCCTCTGAGGCCAGGACCAACGACCAGTGGGGCTCCAGTCTCCTTCCCCACGTTACATTCCGAGTCGGAGGGACCACAGGCAACATCCACTTGGTCTTGCTGCTCCATGGTTCTGGGGTGGAGAACAGAAATACCACTGTATCGCCATGTCCTAAGAGTAACTGCTTCTTCCAATGAAAACGGCAGCATTATGATGTTAGGGAGAAATCTGGTGCCAGGAAACCTTCCAGGAATCTACAAGGAACACCAGTCTAGACACCATACTCACGAGGAGGCAGGTTACTCGCCTGGTCTGGGTCCTGGTGCCACCATTGGCACCTCTGCCTCGGCTTCTTGCACGTCCTCTGAGGCCAGGTTGGATTCCCAGTGGGGCTCCAGTCTTGTTCTCCATGCTACATTCCAAGTTGGAGGGCCAGAAGCAGACACCCACTTTGGTTTTTGGTTCCGTGGTTCTGGGGTGGAGAACATAAACCTCACTATACCTCGATGGCCCCTGTATGCCCATGAGTATCCCCCCATGACGCTGTATCCCCGTGTGCAGAGTGAACCTGACCCTCTCCCCAGCCTAGACACCATACTCAAGAGGAGGAGGGTTACTTACCTGGCCTGGGTCCTGGTGGCACATCTGTGGCCTCTGCCACGGTGGTTTGCAGGCCCCCTGAGACCAGGACCAATGAGCAGTGGGGCTCCAGTCTTGTTCTCCCTGCTACATTCCGAGTTGTGGGGCCAGAAGCAGACACCCACGTTGTCTTTTTGTTCCAAGGGTCTGGGGTGGAGAGCCGAAAAGCCACTGTACCACCATGGCCACTCTATTGCCCTGTGTATTCCCAAACCACGGTATCTCCATTTGCAAAGCAAGCTGTACCCCCTCCCCTACCTAGACGCCATACTCACAGGAAGGCGGGTTTCTCACCTGGCCTGGATTCTGGTGGTACAACTGCGGCCTCTGCCACGACGTCTCCCACGTCCTCTGAGGCCAGGACCAACGACCAGTGGGGCTCCAGTCTCCTTCCCCATGTTACATTCCAAGTCGGAGAGACCACAGGCAACATCCACTTTGTCTTGCTGCTCCATGGTTCTGGGGTGGAGAGCAGAAATACCACTGTATCGCCATGTCCTAAGAGTAACTGCTTCTTCCAATGAAAACGGTAGCATTATGATGTTAGGGAGAAACCTGGTGCCAGGAAACCTTCCAGGAATCTACAAGGAACACCCTAGCTAAGACTCCTAGCAATAGTGGAGAGGGTGCCTGAACTGGCCTCCCCTCATAACCAGATTGATAGCCGCCCTAATTGCCGTCACAGAACCTTCATCCAGTAACTGATGGACGCAGATGCAGAGATACACAGCCAAGCACTGGGCTGAGCTGTGGGAGTCCACCTGATGAGAGGAGGAGGGGATTATATGAGCAAGGTGTGTGTGTAAGGGGTCAAGATCATGATGGGAAAACCCACACAGACTGTGATCCTAGCTTGTGGGAGCCCACAGACACCAGACCAACAACTAGGGGTCTGGCACGAGACTGACCTAGACCCTCTGCATGTGGGTGACAGTTGTGTAATTTGGTGTATACGTAGGGCCCGTAACCATGGCACCACGATCTGTCGAGGGCACGTAAGCTGGCTCTTGGGAAACTATTCCCTAAAATGGGCTACCTCACTCAGCCTTGATAAAAAGGGAGAGGGACTTGGTCCTGCCTCAACTTGTTGGTCCATGTTTTGTTGACTCCCATGGATGGATTTACACTTTCTGAGGAGTGGATTGGTGTGGGTAGAAAGAAGGTGATGGTAGAGAGTGGGAGAAGAGGAGGAAGGGGACACTATGGT